>JARQOC010000008.1:59045909-59091985 GCA_033576535.1 Allobates femoralis | reverse complement strand
TCAGGGTTAACTCTGGCCCTGTCCTGGCGCATGTGCACACAGAGCAGCGGTACCAGGACAGAAGCAGAGAGAAGACACAGCAGGACGACCGGCACCGGAGGCAGGTGAGTATGAGAGGCAGGGAAAGGGGGGTGGTTCGGGGGATGCCCAAGGGGTTGAGAACCGGACTTTGGGGGTTTGGGAAAACTCCATCCGATCTGACATTTGATCAGATCGGATGGAATTATGGAAGAGTCACCGGGAGCTGGGAGCGTAGAGCAGGGAGGAGGGGGGAGTGGGGATCACAGCCAAGAGGGATCAGGGAGGAGGGTGGGGGGGAGCGGCGGCTAGTGACATTAGGGGGCACTGAGGGGACCCCCAGGGATGGCATCTCTATGCGATCTGAACTGTCAGATCGCATGGAGAAGCAGCGGAGGCGGCGGGTTTTACTGCCGGCCGCCTCCATTTTGAGGTAGATCGGGGGAGTGTTGGGAGTGCGAGGAAAATCCCCGGTACCAGGGGTCTTGAGGGAGTTAGGGGTTAATGCTTCACTCTGATCCGACATATCTTTTCATGTCGAATCAAAGTGAAAGCATTTTTTACCGGCAATTTCACTTTTGGTAATGTGATGATCGGTAAACGGTGCTTACCGGTCATCACATTACTGGTACTGGTAAAAAAGCAGCAGATTCATAATTTCTAGGGTCTCAGCTACCCCTGGTACCTGAAATACCGGAGATTTTTGCTCATCGGGGACACACCTGGGCTTATTTCTGCCTGACGTCTACAGACATCGGCTAGGCATGAATACCATTTTTTTCTGACGTCTGTAGACGTAAGGCCGTTATTATGGAGTTAAGAAGCCTTAGGAGAGGAGTAGGGAAATGAAGACCTCAAGGGCCACCAACAATGCAGGGTTTCAGGATTTCTGTAGCATCACAGGGGTTGGAATCATCACCAGTGCAGGTGATTCAATTATCACCTGTGCAATACTAAGTAAATGTCACGCTGGGAGTGGGAAGACACCCAGCGTAGGATAACGACGGGGGGGGGATCAGGAGTCCCTAATGCTAAGGGCACAAGAAGGAGACGGTGACCCCTAGACTTCCTAGAGCTGACCCTGTCTGCCCTAACGTCCCTATACAGTCTCCTCAACTGTCGCCGACCACGAACCTCGTCCCTCTCTGATCCTAGATCTATCTTATCTAAGGATCAGATGGAGAGGTTCACTAGACCCCTCCACTAACAACTAAAGACAAACACCAGGGAAGACAGACATTTGGGAAAGGGAAACACTTATCTGACAGCAGAACACAGCAACCTCCACCATCTCAGCTTCTGCTGGAGCAAGGATAAAGTGTGCACAAGGAACTATCACCTGCACCGAGGAAGGGTAATGAACCTCCTTATAAAGGTGGAAGGAGTCTGCTGGGTCCTAGTGACCTACAACATTGGTGGATAAAACCAGACCGAGCGCAAGACCTCCACAGCCGTCTCCCCATAATAGAGAGATCTCATCAAACCTTCTCTCCATCAACACAGAAGGTAAATGCCCCTGAAAGAGACGGACCATCCTCCACCATTATGGCTGATGGGCCAAACGCTGGGATCGTCTGCGCGTGGCCTCCACCCTGTCATCCGTGCCACCCGTGACAGTAAATCCTGAAAACATGATCTGTTGATGGCCCTTCGGACGTGGAGTTCCCCACCCCTTCCTTAGGAGGTGAAAAGACAAATAATTCTGCAATAACTTCTGCTTAAAAAGGGAAGTAATGGACAGTGAAATGGTAAAGTACGGTAGTTGCACTTGAATACATTACTTTTCTCCGGAACATTATTGCTCATGTAGCTTATACAGTACACGGCACAGTTACTCTTTAAAATGCAGGTGGATTTGTGACAGTAACACTGATACTGAATTTGATTGAAAACAAAATTACTGATAACTGAGATGATAAAAATTAGGAATAGCCTTACTCAATACAAAAATAGCTAATTTAAATTGAAATGTCACATTGCCAGGATAATTTCTTAATAGTGGCAACAAATCTACAGTCAATACAACTCACGTGAAGTACTAATGACATGCAGTAACAATTGGAGGATCATGACACCTTGGGTCTTGTGCTGTGATTTTGTTTTCCTCTGCAGTTTGCACATGCTCCCTTGGGAAAGGCCTTAGGGCCAAATTATTGCTGTCTGAAAGGGGTTGTCCACATTTGGGAACTTTTTTTTACTTATGTAAATACATGTTTTATTAGCTAAAATTCTTTTTTGTAATTAGGTTTCAAGAAATATTTTCCACTATCTGCCTTCTCTAGATCTTCCGTTCAACTGCATATCACTGGCTGTAGAATAAACAGTCCATTAGTGAGTTAATCTGACAGTCCATTGGAGAGTTTGCCACGCTTATTTGTTGTACTCAAGTCAAGTATGCAGGAAAAAAGCCTGTAAAAGCAAAATGGTTCAATGAAATCGAATTGCAAAAAGAATTTCAAGCGCAAAATACATGAATACACACACTGTCATGGCTAAAAGTGTTGGCAGCATAGAAATTGTTCTAGAAAATGAAGTATTTCTCCCGGAAAATTATTGCAATTACATGTGTTTTGTCATATACATGTTTATTTCCTTTGTGTGTATTGAAGAACACAAAAAAGAAACAGAACAAAAGGCAAAGTTGACATTATTTCACACACCCAACCAAAAATGGGCAAAATGGTTGCCACCTTTCCAAAATTGTAGATAAACAACTTTGTTTCAAGCATTTAATGCTTGTTCAACCTCAAATAACAGGTGTGGGCAATAAAAAAATTACACCCAAAACCAGATAAATAGGGAGAGGTTGACTAAGGCCTAGTTCACATCTAAGCATGGGTAGCGTTTTCCTGCACTTGCGTTTGTATGTGTTTTTTACCACTAAAAACAAATCTAAATGCATACATTAACGCACACATAGGGTGCAATGCAGAACGCATTGCAAACGCATGCAAAAATGCATGTGCTTTTGGAAAAACGCAAAACGCATGCAGTAAAAATGCATACAAATACAGGCAAATGCAGACCAGCTTTTAAATGTGAAAAGGCCCTAAATCTTTGCATTGTATGTCCACCAAGTATGGAGAAAGGAAAGCGGATAAAAGAATTGTCTGACAACATAACAACCAAAATCGTTGAAAAATATCAACAATCTCAAGGGCACAAGTCCATCTCCGTAGATCTTGATGTTCCTTTGTCCACGGTGTGCAACATAAACAAGAAGTTAAAGTCCATAGCACTGTAGCTAATCTCCCTGGACATAGACAACAGAGAAAGATTGATGAAAGGTTGTAATGCAGGATAGTCCGGATGGTGGATAAGCAGCGCCAATCAAGTTCCAAAGAAATTCAAGCTCTCCTGCAAAGCTCATGGTGCATCAGTATCAGCACAAACTAACCATTGATAGCCAAAATCCTTCTGGGAAAGTGTCTTGTGGACAGATGAGACCAAGATAGAGCTTTGTGGTAAAGCACATCATTTTTCTGTTTGCCAATACATAATGAGGCCTACAAAGAAAAGAACACAGTATCTAGAGTCAAATATGGTTGAGGTTCAAAAGTGTTTTGGGGTTGCTTTGCTGCCACTGACACTGGGTCTCTTCACTGTGTTATGAAGTGGCTGCAGTGAGTCTGGATCTTTTTGGTGTTAAGGCCCAGTTACACACACAGATAGTTGTGCAGATATTGTTCTCAGAACTCTGGTTGCAGTGAAATCATGGAAACATTGCTCCATTTTGTGGCTGAGTACAAATGTAGCAATGTGTCCATGATTTCACTGCAAGCAGAGATCTGCGAACAACCTCTGCACAATTATCTGTGTGTGTAACTGGGCCTTAAGCAAAAGGAATCTTTCAGATATGAGAGACCTAAAACAGTTTGCAACAGAACAGTGTTCCACAATTCCAGTTTAGGCTGGTTTCACATTACGTTTTTTGTGATCCGGCCCGATCCGATGAGAACCGGATAGGCCCGGATCACATTTCAGCCCAATAGTTTGCCTATGGCAGCTATCTGCCATCCAGTTTCCATGTGTCCGGGTGAATCCGGGAGGACTCGGGTTTTTCACCCGGACACAAAAATGCTGCAGGCACGATTTTTGTGTCTGGGGAGAAAAATCTCCCCAAACCGGATCCTCCTGGATCCAGTGCAATCCGGCGCTCCCTAACATTGGAGCCTATGGGGCCAGATTGGGAAACCAGACACCTGCGGCCGCACGCCGCTGTTATTTCAGGACCGTGGCTAGCTCCCCGTGAGCCACGGTCCTAAATCATCATCAGCGGCAGCTGAGGCAGGCTGCACACCAGACCAGAGGGCATATTAGCCCTTCGGTTCTGTGTGCTGATCCGGTCCTGGGCTGTCTGGTCCACAACGGATAGCCCCGGATCGGATCAAAACGTGATGCGAAACCAGCCTTAGTGTTGTACAAGAAGTTTGTTGTTGGTTGCAGAAAGTGAATGATGTCATTTATTTATTTCAAAGCATGTGCAACTAAATATTAAGTTGAGGGTGCCAACAAATTTGTCCAGCCCTTTTTTGGAGTGTTGTTTTGGAGTTTTGGAATAATGATGTCCAATTTTCCTTTTTTTTTCTCTCTCTGTTCTTATTTTTTGTATTGTTCCAATACACACAGAGGAATAAACATGTAAATGACCAACCGTGTAATAATTTTATGAGAGCAATGCTTCATTTTCCAAAAAATGTCAAGGGTGCCAACACTTTGGGCCATGACTGTCTTTGACCTACGACGAACCGAGCAAAGGTTTTCAGTGACAAAGTAGAGTTGCAGAAAGGTGACGGGTTTTTGTAATAATTATTGCTGTAGCTAGCATTCTTTTAGGTATGAAGTCACGTATTTCTTTATGACATTTGGGTATTTCAGGGTCTTTAATTGCTTTGGCCCTGGAGGAGATTCTGCTAAATTCCAGAAACTGCTATAGAAACTCATGTAAGTAAAGGAGACATTTTAACTTTACATAAACAGATGAGAACTGAACTCAGCACCCTTGTGCTCAATCTCACCAAGAGTACCCTTATTTACTCAATGGGCCCCACAGATCAAAACCGTCACAAGGAAACGTGGCCTTGTGCTCATAACAACCAAAGATTGCATAGATTCTTCTTAATAACTCTGGAAAACTAATCATGGATTCATGTAGATGGTGTATGGCAGAAATACACTCCTTTAGACTGTAAGGGCAGTATAAAATCCAAATGTATTGTTGTAATATCCTAATTTACTATTTGGCAAATATGCATATTTTATTACACTATTTTTATATTTTTATGCTAGCTCTTTTCATAAATGAATTTCTCATAAGCCTAACCTTGCTGTGCTTATATTGGAGGAGTAGCGCAGGCTGTTGTAGTTGCTGGCGAGGGCAAGAATTGGCTACTGCACAGCCCCGGATGGTCAGTCTGTGCCCAGGCTACCTCCCCAATGGAAAGGGGATGTTGATGAGGTACTCTGTGCTTTATGAGGGAGAGCACAGGCACAACCTCTTGTTGCTTAATAAACGATTCTTATCTGCAGATTGCACACACTTTTTTTTTTTTTGCACATAACTTTTGCAGGTAAAGTTGTGGCCAAAAGTATTGACACCCCTGCAATTCTGTCAGATAATACTCAGTTTCTTCCTGAAAATGATTGTAATCACAAATTCTTTGGTATTATTGTCTTCAATGAAAAAGCACAAAAATAATAATTGTCCTAAAGCCAAATTGGATATAGTTCCACACCAAACATAAAAAAGGGGGTGGACAAAAGTATTGGCACTGTTAGAAAAATCATGTGATGCTTCTCTAATTTGTGTACCATATATACTCGAGTATAAGCCGACTTTTTCAGCCCTTTTTTTGGGCTGAAAAAGTCCCCATCGGCTTATACTCGAGTCAGTAAGTCTGTCTGCCGGTGGATGCGTACTTCCACATTGCGCATCCCCTCCTGCCGCTTCCCTCTGTCCTCCTTTCAGTTTGTGCTCACTCCCAGGAACCCCCCGCCTGCTTCCCTGTGGTTACCGGACCGGTATCATCTGTTACTTGCTGCCAGATCCCTCCGCCGCTTGACTCTGTCGGCCAAATGTAGCTGCAGCCTGATCGCTGCACTCGGATCCCTCCGCCGCTTGCCTCTGTCGGCCAAATGTAGCTGCTGCCTGATCGCTGCACTCGGATCCCTCCGCCGCTTGCCTCTGTCGGCCAAATGTAGCTGCAGCCTGATCGCTGCACTTGGATCCCTCCGCCGCTTGCCTCCGTCCTCCAAATGCAGTTGCAGCCTGATTGCTGCACTGAGATCCCTCCGCCCCAGTGTTTCCCTGCACAGTGCACACGGCCAGAAAACCCCTGCTTCCGGAGCCAGTCTGATTACTGTACTCTGATAGTACAGTACTGTTAAACAAAAGGTGAGGCATTATTATTACATTATATTACAGTATAATACAGCAGAATAGGGAGGGAAAGGAGTGATAGTGCAGGGGATAGGATGAGCTGGAAGCTTAGGGAAAGATGAATACAGTAGATAAGGGGAGAGATGGAGTCTCAGGGAAAGTAGGGTACAATAATAATATTGCAGGGTATAGGATTAGCTGGGAGCTTAGGGAAAGATGAACACAGTAGATCAGGGGAGAGATGGAGTCTCAGGGAAAGTAGGGTACAATTATAATAGAGCAGGGGATAGGATTAGCTGGATGCTTAGGGAAAGATGAATATTGAGGCAAATTTTTATAGATTAGGGGTCCCATGGTAATGATTTTAAGGCCCCTTTCACATCAGCATTCCTGTCCGGATCCAACAGATCCTGACAGAATACCCCATCTGCCGCAATTGCCGCCCAACGGCCGTACTTGCGTCCTTCTCCATGCATTGTCTATGGGTCTTGCAGCAAGTGCGGTATTGCCGTGATCCGGCAGTTGCGGCCGCGAAAAAAAACACAGCTGTCCCTTTTTTTTCATGACCGCAACTGCCACAAGTGCTGGATCGTGGCAATACCGCACTTGCCGCAAGACAATGCATGGGGCTTGGCGCAAGTGTGGCCATTAGTCGTCAGATGCAGTTTTCTGTCCGGATCGGCCGAATCCAAACAGAAACGCTAGTGTGAAAGGCCCCTAAGGCTGGTTTCACACTAGCGTTTGCATCTACATGCGTCTGGCATGCAGACGCAAACGCAGTGCAAACGGATACATTCTGATGTGAACGCAGCAGTGATTGTCCTCATGCGTTCACATAGTATGTCATGCTAAATGTGCCTGACCACCCAATCAGAGGTGTCGGCGGCCAGGAAGCAGAGATTAGCGGCAGCCAGGAGGCAGACATCAGCAGCGGCAAGAAAGAGCTGATCTCCTGCTTTACCGCCGCTGATCTCCTCATCCTGAAATTTTCAGTAGCTGCAGCATTTTCCACCCTAGGCTTATACTCGAGTCAATAAGTTTTCCCTGTTTTTTGTAGCAAAATTGGGGTCCTCGGCTTATACTCGGGTCGGCTTATACTCGAGTATATACGGTAATTAACAGCACCTGTAACTTACCTGTGGCACCTAACAGGTGTTGGCAATAACTAGATCACACTTGCAGCCAGTTGTCATGGATTAAAGTTGACTCAACCTCTGTCCTGTGTCCTTGTGTGTACCACATTGAGCATGGAGAAAAGAAAGAAGACCAAAGAACTGTCTGAGGACTTGAGAAACCAAATTGTGAGGAAGCATGAGCAATCTCAAGGCTACAAGTCCATCTCGAAAGACCTGAATGTTCCTGTGTCTACCGTGAGCAGTGTCATCAAGACATTTAAAGCCCATGGCACTGTGGCTAACCTCCCTAAATGTGGACAGAAAAGAAAAATTGCCAAGAGATTTCAACGCAAGATTGTGCAGATGGTGGATAAAGAACCTCGACTAACATCCAAACAAGTTCAAGCTGCCCTGCAGTCCGAGGGTACAACAGTGTCAACCCGTACTATCCGTCGGCGTCTGAATGAAAAGGGATAGGATACCCAGGAAGACCCCACTTCTTACCCCGAGACATAAAAAAGCCAGACTGGAGTTTGCCAAAACTTAACTGAGAAAGCCTAAAACATTTTAGAAGAATGTTCTCTGGTCAGATGAGACAAAAGTAGAGCTTTTTGGGCAAAGGCATCAATATAGAGTTTACAGGAGAAAAAAAGAGGCATTCAAAGAAAAGAACACGGTCCCTACAGTCAAACATGGCGGAGGTTCCCTGATGTTTTGGGGTTGCTTTGCTGCCTCTGGCACTAGACTGCTTGACCATGTGCATGGCATATGAAGTCTGAAGACTACCAACAAATTTTGCAGCATAATGTAGGGCCCAGTGTGAGAAAGCTGGGTCTGCCTCAGAGGTCATGGGTCTTCCAGCAGGACAATGACCCAAAACACACTTCAAAAAGCACTGGAAGATGGTTTGAGAGAAAGCACTGGAGACTTCTAAGGTGGCCAGCAATGAGTCCAGATCTGAATCCCATAGAACACCTGTGGAGAGATCTAAAAATGGCAGTTTGGAGAAGGCACCCTTCAAATATCAGGGACCTGGAGCAGTTTGCCAAAGAAGAATGGTCTAAAATTCCAACAGAGCATTGTAAGAAACTCATTGATGGTTACCGGAAGCGGTTGATCGCAGCTATTTTGTCTAAAGGTTGTGCAACAAAGTATTAGGCTGAGGGTGCCAATACTTTTGTCTGGCCCATTTTTGGAGTTTTATGTGAAATGATCAATGTTTTGCTTTTTGCTTCATTCTCTTGTGTGTTTTTTCATTGAAGACAAATTAAATGAAGATAATAATACTAAAGAATTTGTGATTGCAATCATTTTCAGGAAGAAACTGAGTATTATCTGACAGAATTGCAGTGGTGTCAATACTTTTGGCCACGACTTTTGGCCACAACTGATCCTGTGCAGAATTGGGCCCCAGTTCAACGCTGGCCAAAAATGGTGTAAAATGTTTTCAAACAAAATTTCATGAGCATCCATGACTACAATTTTTTCCACCATCATCATCATTAGTTGAAATAATTAGTTTTTTGTGCACATCGATAAGGGTGCATTTCCTCAGCAGTACCTAGTGCATAGCCGACTAATGGGAAATCCCTTGATAGGCCACTGTGCAGGATTGCGTCTCTACAAAAGAATAGAAACATAAAATGCTGTTGTGTTATATTTTGCAAAAGAAAAAACAAAGGTTGTGCCACGCTGTATTGGGGAATCTCGATTAGCGATATTCAGGATTTTCACTCACCTTTACTAGTTGTGCCGTATCCGCACAACTAGATTGTAGATTTGTGGTGAACGAAGGTTTATATTTACTGATCTTCCGATCTTTGGTGTATATCCGATCTAGTCTTCCCCTTCACCGTTTTTAATATAGGATTCCTGCCTTCTCCTCAGCTGGCTCACGTGAAGGATCATGTGCCGTTTTCAGGGATGGATTAATAACGTGTAGCCAGGTTCTGCTCCGGAGCAGCTCACAACACCACGCTCCCCGAAGGTAGAATATGGATCAGCCGATAAACAAATGTGGTATAATAAAGGTAAGCGCTAAGAGCTAAAACAGGATACACAATGCTCTTGAATATATTACCTTTAAGTTTTATTCATTCAACAATTAAAAGCCCTCCTGCCACAACGCGTTTCGACGCTGACTGCGTCTTCCTCAAGTGGATCCACTTGAGGAAGACGCAGTCAGCGTCGAAACGCGTTGTGGCAGGAGGGCTTTTAATTGTTGAATGAATAAAACTTAAAGGTAATATATTCAAGAGCATTGTGTATCCTGTTTTAGCTCTTAGCGCTTACCTTTATTATACCACATTTGTTTTTCGGTTGCGTTATATTTTGTCACTAATAGAGATGAGTGAATTTTTCCCAAACATGTTTGCCAATTTCAAAATTGGCACGAATATTGCAGATTCGGTTCGTGATCAGAAACATGAGCAATTCACTAAACAATCTGCAAACATTGTTTGGTTTGGTAACTAATCAGATGAAAAGAGCATTAAGGTACCGTCACACGGTTCCACATCGCCAGCAACATTGCCGGCAACTCCTAAGAGCGTGCACATTTTTGGCTGCTCTCCAACATCGCTGATGAGCTGTCAGATGAGGAGACATAGCTCGCAACTCATCAGCGATGTTTCTAGCAACTATCGCTGCCAGGGTTAAACTAAACCCTGGCAGAGATCCTTAACATGGGAGTCTATGGTGGAAGTTGCCGGCAACATTGCTGTTGCAATGTCAGACAGGGCGATTCAGGCACATCGCCTGAGCAACATCGCCAGGTTTCAGGACATTTTCCTCAAACCTGGCGATGTTGCTGAAGCAACTATCGCCGTAGAAATCACCCTGTTATACAGGGCAACTCTCCGGCGATGTCGCCGCAACTTGGCCACACCCCTCAGTTGCCAGCGATGTGGCCGGAGATGTTCCCCATGTAACATGGCCTTTAGGGCTAGGGTCACATTTGGAGGGGTTGTCCCTTGCAAGGAGGCGTTTATGACAGCAGTTTTTTGCCCATGTCATTTTCATAGCATTTTTTTCAATTTTAGCGCTAGCAGTAACGCATGCGTTAACGCATGGTACATACAGTACTTTGTGAAAGCATTTGACCCCCTTGAAATTTTCAACCTTTTGCCACCTTTTATGCTTCAAACATAAAGATATAAATTCAAATTTTTTTGTCAAGAATCAACAACAAGTGGAACACAATCGTGAAGTGGAATGAAATTTATTGGATATTTTAAACTTTATTTAACAAATAAAAAACTGAAAAGTGGGGCGTGCAATATTATTTGGCCCCTTTACTTTCAGTGCAGCAAACTCACTCCAGACGTTCCGTGAAGATCTCTGAATGATCCAATGTTGTCCTAAATGACTGGTAATGATAAATAGAACCCACCTATATGTAATCAAGTCTCCATATAAATTCACCTGCTCTTTGATACTCTCAGGGTTCTGTTTCAAGTGCAGAGAGCATCATGAAGACCAAGGAACACACCAGGCAGGTCATAGATACTGTTGTGCTGAAGTTTAAAGCCAGATTTTGATACAAAAAGATTTCCAAAGTTTTAAACATCTCAAGGAGCACTGTGCAAACGATAATATTGAAATGGAAGGAGTATCAGACCACTGCAAATCTACCAAGACCTGGTCGTCCCTCTAAATTTTCATCTCGAACAAGGAGAAGACAATATGAACTGTCAATATCTTTATGTAGTTCCTTGTGTGTATGTGTTGATTGGACAGCTTGATCATGAACAGTGAGTGATCCAAAATTATTGTATATAGTTGGAACACCCCGGTGTGCACCCTGTTGGTTTTACTTAAAAGAGATCCGCTATCTGGCTAGTCCTGTGTTTGAGACTCCTAACCGAGGCTCCACAGACTTATTTGCATATTCATAATTCCCAGGAGGCAATGCGCCTAGGAATTCACTGTGTTGAGCGCTTTAGCCAGCCCGCAGTGTTTTCTTGGACTGGTCTCCCTGAGATCAGTGAATACTTTGTGATGTTGGTCACCAGAAGGGAGGCATGACTCCGAGTACCGCACGGCCCCCACGGGGCGCTTCATTTGTGTTGGTTACTTCTGGGTTCTCTGGTCTCCTCCCACACTCCAAACACATTCTGATAGGGAACGTGAGCCACGGTGGGGGCAGTGATGATAAAGTGCTGCAGAATATCTTAGCGCTATGTGAAAAATGCATAAAAATTAGTGATGGGCGAGCCCTAAATTACTCGGAATCGCTTGACTTTAGCGAGTCCGAGCCCGGGACTTGCTACTCGTTGCGAGTCTAGCGAGTCCAATGTTAATGAATGGGGAAGCGAGTAATAGTGAGTAATGTGCGATTTAAAAATCGCAGATGTGTCTCGGAAAGCGCTCGCATTGCCGTGTTGGAATCCCCACTCGCAACTGTATTTTGCTGCTGTGTCCGAGGCCAAACTTGCATGTGTTTGTCTTATTTGGCGCCGATGAGGCGAGGCAAGCGATTTTCTCCAGCACACCCCATGCTTTTAGCAAACTGGAAAGAAGCCGACTCGAGCTGCCAGACGCGCACACACACAGATCAAGCATGGCCCGTGTCAACACGCTGCAGTTAATTGACCTGGTGGAGGCTCGGCCCCTGCTTTGGCTGCCCACTGACCCTGCCTATGGGGATAACATCCAGTGGACTACAGCCTGGAGGGAGGTCGCTCAAGTCATGTTCCTTGCATTCCATCGCAGTGGCCAGGATGCACAGAGCAATATGGGTAAGTTAAATGTGTTCACACGTTATATTGCATTTACCGTATATACTCACGTGTATAAGCCGACCCCCCTACTTTTGCCCCCAAAAACTGGGAAAACATATTGATCGCCATCCTGGTATACAGGGCTATCACTGGTAGACAGCCCCCCAGCAGAGTATACAGCTCCCCCTGCAGAGTATACAGGCCCCCCAGTGGGTATACATGCCCCCCATATTAGGGTATACAGGGCCCTCAGTGGGTATACAGGCCCCCCAGCAGTGGGTATACAGGTCCCCAAGTGGGTATACAGGGCCCTCAGCAGTGGGTATACAGGGCCCCCAGTGGGTATACAGGGCCCCCAGAAGTGGGTATACAGGCACCCCAGCTGTGGGTATACAGGGCCCCCAGTGGGTATACAGGGCCCCCAGCAGTGGGTATACAGGCCCCCCGTGGGTATACAGGGCCCCCAGCAGTGGGTATACAGGGCCCCCAGTGGGTATACAGGGCCCCCAGCAGTGGGTATACAGGGCCCCCGTGGGTATACAGGCCCCCCAGCAGTGGGTATACAGGGCCCCTAGTGGGTATACAGGGCCCCCAGCAGTGGGTATACAGGCCCCCCAGCAGTGGGTATACAGGTCCCCCGTGGGTATACAGGGCCCCCATAGTAGGGTATACAGGGCCCTCAATGTGTTATCATGCGCCGTCGCATGGTTGCCTATATTTGGATGGGGTCACAATAGTACACTTAGATTAAGGGCTGGTCCTCCTGGCTCTGAAGGCCAGGGGGTTGGGTGGATATAAATACCACTAATGAGCGGAGTCTGGTGCCCGCACTATTACATTCTCTATGCGTTGACATGTGCCCTGCCTCATTTGTGATTGTGGCCACGTGAGCTCAATGTCCGTAATGCTGTTGATGATGTTCCACACTCTCGTGTCACTGTGCCTTGTATACACATTACACACACAACATGAATAAAATGTTATTGTTGATTTGTACACATACTTTTAGTGTTTCAAATGTTACAGAGGTCTAAACCCGGTTTGAAATCATTTCACAGTTGACGTGCTTATCAAACGGTGGAGGAGCTGTCGGGATCAGCACAAAAGGCAACACCGTAAGATCTCGGAGGGGGGACCGGAAGCAGATCCAGGGCCGATATATCGCCACTACGACCGGTTATCCTTCCTTGAACCGGTGGTCCGTATGCCAAGGTATGTGTCTGCTGCACTGTTATGCAGTATTATTGTTATTATTATTTATTTATATAGCGCCATTAGGTTCCATGGCACTTTACATGAGGATAAGGGTTAACGACAAAAAACAGTACATGAAGACAATCAGGTCAGGCTAGGGTCACACATAAGCCCTTGGTCCGTTTTTGGCTTCATTTTTGTCATTTTTTTTTTCTAAGTCCAAAAACTGACAGAAAAACGGATTGGATGTAATAAACACCCTGTTCGTTTTTTTCTGGACCTCAAAACATTGCTCTGTCCGTTTTTGAGCCAAAAACGTTGCTAGCAACGTTTTTGGCATCAGTTAAAAAACACATGCGTTTTTTTAACATGGGGCCCTATGGGAAACGCATGCGTTAACGCATGGCACATATAGGCACCTGCGTTAACGCATATGCATTTTTAATGAAAAAATGACTAAGTCCAAAAACGTTCAGGGGTGCAGGAGGCTCAAAAAGCACCCTATAAAAAACGGCTTGGTCATGGAAATCACTTCCAAAAACGGACTTCTATGTGTGACCCCTGCCTAATACAGGTACAAGAGGAGAGGACCCTGTCCACGAGGGCACAGAGTCTACGTATGAAGCTCTATAATCAGTGTGGTGGTTTACATACCCACACTGGGGTTTGATTCTGCCATGGTGCAACAGAATTCTATTACCTTTGGCAATGATCCAGGACATACACATTTATAGCCACATTGTGACGTTGGGACAAATAAGCAATGTTCTGGAGGGTGGGCAGACACAATGTTCCGTGACCTCACAATTAGCTATTATTGTTGGCATGTTTGTGGAACAAAGCCATGTTCTTCCCTGCAATGGCCTCTAAGGTGTGTGGCCTTGTCTGGTTTGCCTGTCATAAGCCTCATTTGTATCAGTTCCTAATGGCCTCGACTTGCATAAGGGCCACATACATCCCTACACGTTTACTTGTGGGTGTTTTTTCGGCTAAATAATGTTGCAAGGATATACCCCTTTTGCACTAAACTGTTTGTACACCATCCCAGATTGTTGACACAGTCACACACATTTCAGGACATACCCTGTATCACTACAAATATGTGTGGTTCAATTTTCCCATGGGTATATTTGGGGCTGCAAGGTGATGGTGTAGATATTAGGGCCCACATGTGAATTTTAGTTTTTTTGTCGTTCACTGATGGCCACATTACGAATCCTCCGGAAAACATAGTGTATTAATGCTGTATAAAATCAAACTAAAGGGGGCCATATTTTAAGTGCAACAGGCTTTTATGTCCAAGGTCCTTTAGGAAACCCGAGGTTTGCCCTTGCTGCTCCAGGTTTTTTGTTCGGCCCCGTTGGAATAACTGAAAAACTGTCCATCTGTGCATACCACCTTGTTTGGCACCAACGATGTGTGACCTGCTGCTCAAAAACAACCCCATACTCTATGTCCATTACAGTCGTTTCAAAAGCCAAGCCATCTGTTTGGTGTGCTTTTTTTACCAAGACATTCCTGATTAGCATACATGGCAGCAAAAAGGAGTGTAGGCCACTAACGCTGAATGCTCATGTGTCACCTATGCTGCAGGACTCCATTTCCTGTCTTGCTCATCTGCACTATAGATCTGGGTTATGTGCATTGAGGCCAAGGCCGCCCACACTGCGTCTTTTTGTGTCCATCTAATGGCAAACAACCCTGAAAAATGTGTTTGCCTCACAGTGTCAGGCTATAGCTTTGTCCACATAAAGTTTCAACAAAAAGTCAAAGCAATAGTTGTGGCCACTAATATGTCTTCAAGTGCCTAAATAGCTGTCCTGCCTAAGGCAGGGCACAGTGTAATAGTGCAGACAAATTTTTAAATTTCTAATGTAATGGCAAAAAATCGAGGACCAACACTACCCACACATAGAATATTGGTTGAGGCATGAGCCAAAATGTCCTTAATGTATTTGCTGCAATTCCATCTTAAGGCCAACAATGAAAAGACACAGAATACACAGATACACTGAGTCAAAAAAGCGTGCACATTTTATGTTTGGCCTATGGTTTTGTTTCCAAACGCAACCCATTCACCAAATATTTTTTGTATTTACCCACAGAGCTGCTCATTACCAGAGGCGACGTGGTAACCCCCCAGTACAGCTGCCTGAAGAGGCGAGGGAGGCCCCTGAACCACCACTACTTGGAGTGGAGGAGCAAGGAGTACCACCACCACCACCACCACCTTTGGGGCATGGCCGACCACAAGATGAGGAGGTTGAAGGGCCACTACAACGGTCTCCCCACCAAAACCAACCTCCGGCAGTGGACGAAGCTGGATGGCCAACTGGCAGCAGTGTGGGGAGTCACCAGAACCCCAGCAGCCATGCTCAGATCCCGGGGGCACAAAATGACCACCTTGGACAATGTGATGCTGACTTTGCCCGCAGTCTCATACCTTTCCTGGCTCTCATTCCATTGGAGAGACGACTGCGGGCAAGGTCAGCAATCCACATTGTCCTTGATGCCTGTCGGCCCCCAAACCACCCTGGCCAGGTATTTACTTATTTGGAGGGGTGGCAGCAGTCGAGCTCCAACAGGCTAGACAGGCCCACACCCCGGGACAGCTATGTGCCGACCCAGAGGCCTATATAACCTTTGTGGCCACCCAACATGGATCTTCCAACCCAAGGCCATTTCGACACACCGGCCCAGATGACCCACCCTACAGGGTTACAATCAGTGGGGGAGGCTATCCATGGGGCCCTGGACCTCCTCCAGGACCAGGGTGATGGTGGCCCTATAGAGACTACCCCACACAATCAGCCCACCTACCACCAGCTGTAGGGTCAACTTTTTTGTTTTTTTGTTTTTTTTTGTTATCCAAAAAGTGCATTGCACAATTTCTTTTTGTTTTTTTCTGTTTTATTTGTTTGTTTTTTTTGCGTTTGTGAGCTTTCTAAAAGCTATCTGACATCTTTGGCATTAAGGCGTGATAATACACATTTTGAAAAAACTGCATTGTGTCTGTCTTTTTTCAGGGAATGGATGTGTAGGTTGTTTTGTGGGTGGGCTTAAAGTCATCATCATTAGCAAGTACTTTACGGCCCGCATGGCGCATGAAGGCACCTTGGTTAGTATGTGTAAAATCATGACTCCACATACAAATGTTGCTGACAAGTAAATAGTGCCTGTGTTTGGGGGGGGTTGCTTAATGACTCGCTATGGCAACAACACTAGGAACACAGATGCGAGAGGCTGGGACGGCTACTTGCAACACAGCGCGTCTACGCGTTATCTCCGTAGCGTACAGTGGGACCCTTCGCCAGGCTCCAGCAGGATCATAGTACAAGCAACGTCCACGATGCAGGCATAGGCTTGTTGCCTCAAAAAATTAGCTCAAAGGGCTTAATAAACTCTTTTTTGAAATAGAGGAGGGCGCGTGGCCCATACTATATTCTTGCTTGTCCTGAGAGCATAGTACAAGCAACGTCCACGATGCAGGCATAGGCTTGTTGCCTCAAAAAATTAGCTCAAAGGGCTTAATTAACTCTTTTTAGAAACAGAGGAGGGCACGTGGCCCATACTATATTCTTGCTTGTCCTAAGAGCATAGTACAAGCAACGTCCATGATGCAGGCATAGGCTTGTTGCCTCAAAAAATTAGCCCAAGGGGCTGTATTGTATTGAATGGAAAAAAAAAAAATGAAAAATGCTCTCAAGCGGATGCACTTGTAAAGTAAAATGATTTTTACTGATTGCGTAGTTTTGTTATCATGCAGCAAATGTTGCAGGAACATGACTTATCACATCGTCTGAGCTGAGGGAGATGCCGATACTTCCTGTCTTAAAAGGGCATAAAGTTAAAAGTGCAATATTCCAATCATATTAATTATGATTAGGTTACTCTACATTTGGGTACTGTCGTCTGGGGGGCTTACGAACTGCGATGATATCCAGTCCTTGTTGAACTTAATGAGAGTCAGCCTGTCGGCATTTTCTGTAGTAAGCCGTGACCTTCTATCAGTGACTATACCCCCAGCAGCACTGAAAACACGCTCTGATGTCACACTAGCAGCTGGGCAGACCAGCACCTCCAAGGCATACAAAGCGAGCTCTGTCCAAGTGTGAAGCTTGGAAACCCAGTAATTAAAGGGTACAGAAGGGTCGGTTAGGAAGCTGGTACTGTCACTGACATACTCGTTCACCATGTTGGAGAATTGTTGTCTCCTAGTCAAGGTGACCGTAGGCATGATCCGTGGTTGATCGGAAGGTCTGTTGAACATCGCCCAGTTGGTGGACATCTTACCCCCACCTCTTCTTGACATTGATGATGTTTGTGTCCCAACCAAAGGCTACTGTTGCAAAGAGCTGGTTCTTCGGGGTATAGCGGAGTCAGACGGTGATATGGACATCAAATTGTCAACAACAACACTCTTGAAAAAATCCATCGTTAAGCCCCTGGGTGACTGCAACAGCAGCGACGGAAATTTGTCTTTGTACCGTGGGTCCAAAAAGGTTGACAACCAGTAGAGGTTGCTGGCATAGATGTGAATGACGCGTGGATCTTGGGAGAGACATTGAGACATTACGTCAGCCATGTGTGCTAAGCTGCAAAGACTCATCTCCTCAGTTACAACAGAATGAGGATCATTACGCATCATGGCCTCTAAATCGGTCTCCGCCTCCTCCTCTTCAGCCCACCCATGCTGTACCGACATAAACGTAGGGTTGGGAGTACCATCAGGGTTCACATCAGTACCACAGAAAAATGAATCTTCTTCATCATCACCCTCATCACCTTCTTCTTCCAGACCCAATATAGCCTGCTGATATTGGCTTGGCTGGCTAGGATCAGCGATGTTAAATTCTGGCTCCAAAGCCATCCACTGGGCCCTCAAAGATTCTGTTTTCAGATTCAGGAGCGATTCTTTAAGCAAACAGAGCATGGGGATGGTGAGACTGATAATGGACTGATCACCGCTGACAAGTTTGGTGCAGTATTCAAAGTTCTCCAGCAACTCACAAAGATCAGCAATCCAGACCCACTCGAAAGTACTAATGTGTCTGGTCTGACGTCCGTGGTGACGGGCATGTTGCAGCTGATATTCTGCTATTGCCCTCTGCTGCTCATTAAACCTTGCCAACATATGGAATGTTGAGTTCCATTGCGTGGGCATGTCGCAAATTAGCCGGTGTTTAGGATGTAATTTGTTTTGAAGGGCTGAAAGACTTCCAACTGCTGTGTACGAATGTCTAAAATGGGCGCAAATTCGCCTCACCTTCTCCAGTAGGTCAGATAACTCGGGGTATATTTTCAGGAATTTCTGAACTATTAGGTTCAGCACGTGAGCCAGGCAAGGCACGTGTACAAGGTTACCGTGCTTTAGTGCCGCCACAAGGTTTCGTCCGTTATCGCTGACAACAAGACCTGGTTGTAGTTGCAGTGGGGCTAGCCACTCATCAGTCTGTTGCTTAAGACCTCTCCACAGCTCAGTTGCAGTGTGAGGTGTGTCACCTAGACAGATAAGCTTCAGAAGAGCCTGTTGTCGCCTTGCTGAAGCACTACTGCAAAGCTCCCAACTTGGACGTGATGGTGCGGGCAACTCAGCAGTGGACAAGGAAGTTGCAGAAGCAGATTGTGTACTGGACATATATGATGAGGCAGCCACCCGGAATGATGTTGGGCCCGCTATTCGTGGAGTTGGTAGTATCTCAGATGGTCCACTTTGAGAAGTTGGGACACTGTCCACCAGGTTGATCCAGTGAGCCGTTACTGAGATGTATCTGCCTTGTCCACAACTACTTGTCCACGTGTCTGTTGTTAGGTGGATTTTGGCGGTTACAGCATTTGTTAGTGCACGCTTTAAGTTGTTAACAACGTGCTGGTGTAACGCGGGGACGGCACTACGTGAGAAAAAGTAGCGGCTGGGTACAGAGTATCGTGGTGCTGCCACAGCCAACAACTCCCGAAAATACTCTGTACCCACAAGCCTAAACGGCAGCATTTCCACAGCTAACAACTTTGCAATTTGCGCAGTCACTTTTTGGGAAAATGGGTGTGTTGATTGGTACGTCCGCTGCCTTTCATACAGCTGTGGCACAGACAACTGGACGTTTGGCGCACACTGACCAGTGGCTTGATTACTGTCATGTCTCTCTTGTACCGCAGCTTGGGAGGAGTACGGTTGAGCAGGAGCTGATGCCTGGAAGTGTTGGGATCAGAAGGCACTGATTTTGTACCCTGATGGGCCGACCACTGAATTGGGTGCTTAACAGACATATGCTTACTCATACTGCTGGTGCTCATGTTTCCTTTTTCCAGGCCTCTGCTTAGCCTTGCATGGCAGATGTTACAGATAACCATATTTGGTACAGATGTGGCATCCTTAAAAAATTGCCACACAATGGCTTTTCGTCCTTTATGTTGAATTGGAGGCAGAGGAGGATGACTCTGTACAACACCAACTGTTGACACAGTTTGGGCAACTGTGTTTACAGTTTGTGCAACAGTTGGTACAGTTTGTGCAACAGTTGACACAATTTGGGCAACTATTGTCACAGTTTGTGTTCTGGAGAAAGGAGTAAGCCTTGGTGCTTTTGGCGGTGGTACATAGCCACTTTCCTCCTCCTGGCTGCTCTGTTGTCTATGCATGCCAAGAGTTCAGGTAGGATCTGTGGTCTCATCATCCACGCCTTCCTCTTCAAAGTCTTCTGGATAACGTGATTGAGCAGGCTGGCCAGATGAGATGTGTGTCTCATCATCATCATCATCATCCACCTCCTGAGATGCTGTATGCCTTTGGTGAAAGTGGATTTCTTCAGTACGAGGTGCTTCAAAACTTTGGCCATGAATAGACATTACGTCTTCTTCAAGTATCTCGTCAGGCAGTGACAAAGAAAGGCCAGATGCAATCGAGGACTGATAAGAACCAAATAATTAATCGGAGTGACCAAGGTCGCACTCCAATTTTTCCTCTGGCTGCCGATGGGTTGAGGAAATAGGAAGACTTTGAGGATTGGATGGCCCTGCATTGTCTGTAGTGACACTAGACTGTGTTGGCAAGGACGATTGTGTACTGCAAGAACCAGTGGTTGAGGTGTTATCAGCCATCCAAGATGTTATCTGGTCATGCTCTTCCGGCCTCAAGACACATTTTTGTTGAGTACTGGGAATTTTAGACAGGAGAAAGAGAGATCTATCAATTCTCGTCTGTCTACCTGTACCAGTGCCTTCTTGGGCACGACTGCTACGGCCACGACCTCGTCCCCGTCCTTTTGCAGCCTCTTTTTTGGGAAATTGTGGTTTTTGTGACATTGTTGACAAATGCACAGTCTCCAAGATGGAGTTAGGTGTTGATGTAGGCTTCACCTGCTGGTGGGTTAAGTGCGTGCTAACACTTGTCAGTGAAGCACCACACTAGTCCCTGAAAAAATTATTAAGTGCGTACAGCCACCGAGATGGAGTTAGGTGTTGCTGTAGGCGTCACCTGCTGGCGGGTTAAGTGCGTGCTAACACTTGTCAGTGAAGCAGCACACTAGTCCCTGCAAAAATTATTAAGTGTGCACAGCCACCGAGATGGTGTTAGGTGTTGCTGTAGGCGTCACCTGCTGGCGGGTTAAGTGCGTGCTAACACTTGTCAGTGAAGCAGCACACTAGTCCCTGAAAAAATTATTAAGTGCGCACAGCCACCGAGATGGAGTTAGGTGTTGCTGTAGGCGTCACCTGCTGGCGGGTTAAGTGCGTGCTAACACTTGGCAGTGAAGCAGCACACTAGTCCCTGCAAAAATTATTAAGTGCGCACAGCCACCGAGATGGAGTAGGTGTTGCTGTAGGCGTCACCTGCTGGCGGGTTAAGTGCGTGCTAACACTTGGCAGTGATGTCACTTTCCTATTCATAGTGATTGCCCCAGTATGCAATAATCCCTTGCTATGTCCTTAGATATGTTGATATACGTTCCATAAACCTTCATAGGTGATAATACTAGTGAGGTCTTCAACAAAATGGCCGCCGCGGTAATTTTTTCATGATGTGCACATCGCTCTTTGTTCCAAAAGCACCGACGGGTGCATTGCGCATGCGCGCCTGTGACGTCATTTGACGTCCGGCGCCTGCCCAATCACTAGTTCGCTTTTTGACAGCCGGAAATGAAGCGGCGCAGGGCGGACGGCGGGACCAATTAGTGGCAGTGTATTTAACAGCCGATAATCACATTGAGAACTAGCCCCTGCGACCAAGCAGTGGCGAAACAGCTGTTAGGGGCGCACTGCAGGTCAGGGCTCCTTGAGTAACTGCCAGGTTGTCATCACAAGTGTGCACTATGGGTGAGTGATTGGTACTATCTGTTATGTGGGCTAACATACCCAATTACATTGTGCATTCTGCTATTGTTGTGAATTTTGTACCTCATATGTGCAGTGCCTGCTCAGGGAGTTACCACCTGACTGCAGCCTTCTGTGGGTTTCCCTTGTACTTCGTTCAGAACGTTTATATGTCTGCTTTTATATATTTAATAAAAGTTATATTTTATGTAACAAAAACTCCATAGTGGTTTCCACTTAATTAACACTTGGCAGTGAAGCAGCACACTAGTCCCTGCAAAAATTATTAAGTGCGCACAGCCACCGAGATGGAGTTAGGTGTTGCTGTAGGCGAAACCTGCTGGCGGGTTAAGTGCGTGCTAACACTTGTTAGTGAAGCAGCACACTAGTCCCTGAAAAAATTATTAAGTGCGCACAAGTAGTCGCACAAGTAGGTGGCGTACGTGCTATTTGCAGGTAGGAGAGCAGCAACGCACTGGTCTGCCACAGAGAAAATAAAGCTGAAGGGGTTTTTATGACTCAAAATCTATCAGGGGCAAAAAAATAGGAAATAGTACCTCAGCTAAGTCTCTGACTTCAGCTATTAGGACAGCTGAGTGAGTAAGCTAAGCTATGAGGTCGGTCCTGTGTGCACTGTAAGGCTGCTCCTCCCTGCCTGCCTGCCTGCCTACAGTCCTCCACACAGTACTCCTCTATCCTCCTGGTAGCTCTCACAAGAGCTGTTTGGGTTAAATATAAGGAATCTTTTTAGTTTCCCTACACTGACTGACACTCCCTATGATCTGTTCCAGCATCTACCTCACCCCGCTCTAGGTGAGATCTTCACAGGAATGTGCCCAAAATGGTGGTGGCAAGGCTTATATACAGCCTCGCCTCTCATACATGACATAGGCATCACGATGGACAGACTGTGGCATTACTGAATGTGATTGGCTAACATGCTTGTCCATCTTCACAAGTTTTCTGACCTAACACGCTAGGCTGTCTTGGAAGCTTTGTCGGAACATAACAGATTCTGTATTCGCGAGTCCCGAATACAGTATACAGGACTCGGATTCGTAGACTCGCTCAGACTCACTCAGACTCGCTGCTGACAGCGGGTATCCGTGAAGCGGTGCGATTGTTTAAACGATTTGGGGAGATTCAAGCTACATAGCGATGTGATATAGCGAGTCTAGCGAGTGAGAAAAAGTAAGCTCTGACAAAACTAGGATTGCCATTGACTTGCATTGGACTCGTTACTGTGCGAGTAATCGCTGGGAAACTCGCCGAGTACCGAGCCCTGCGAGTCCCTTACTACTCGCCGAGTAACGAGTCCTAGCGAGTAGACTCGCCCAACCCAAATAAAAATAATTATTCTTAACATTTTGGTATTCCACGTAAGATGTCTTGTAATATTCCACTATGTTGCATCTATTTAACATTAAATCCATATAGAGTTTTATTTGTCAATCATTCTTCTTATTTTATTATACACCCGCTGACTTACACTCATTCACAACTTAGTCTAAGGAGTTAAAGCATAGATAGGTGTGAAGTAATTATATAGTACAATATTTTGTTATACAACTTAGGAGAGTAACGGTAATTACCCCAGATGTACTGAACAAATGTTTAATATTTCAGTCTCGTGATGCCATTTTTATTTTTCTCATTTGGTCTATCACAGTGTACTGAATAAATCAATGTTCCAGGATTTTCCTGGTATAAGTGTTATCCTTATGGTGAATGTGAAAACAGGTGATTAGCAACATATCAGACAGTGTGACTCTAAAATAGGAGGAGGAGAGACAATATAAGAAAAGCAATTATACAGGAGACCCTCAAGCCAAAATGTGCCTGCTCCAGTATCTACTTGAGAGAGCTCCAAGAGGCTGCTGCTAGCTGAGAGACAGAGAGACATACTTTCTACAAGTGCCAATTATACTCTGAGCACACGCGTTTCAGACTGCTCTTAATACTGTCACCTATCAGATTTCAGAGAACAATCCTTGGGGTCACATACATTGCCAAGATAAAATCTCTTTTATACCAGTAGAATATTTGCTTAGTGGTTATAAAAACTTTGCATACATGTCATTACTATGCCACTAACACCATGTCTGATAAATGTTTTTTAGGAAGCTTCAATAAATGTGAAGTTTTAGCTTGAACTTTTTTTTTTCATTGCTTGATCTCTATCATTTTTTATATTGATTTTAATCCTAATTATTTATTTATGTATTATACTAGTATAATATATGTATCATATTTTTCAGACTATAAGATGCACCAGACCATAAGACACACCCAGAGGAGGAAAGTATGGGAAAAAAATGAAAGCAAAAAATGTGGTCATGATGCACTGTTATATGGAAAGAGGATCTGCTAATGACACTGTTATGGGGTAATGTCCTCAAATTTTGCACTAATGTCCTTATCCTGGGCCCTTTCCAGGTATATATGTCCCCCATCCTGGTATATGATCCCCCATTCTGGTATATAATCCCTCATCCAGGTATATGATCCCCCATCCTGGTACATGATCCCCATCCTGGTATTTGCCCCTCAGCTTGTATATATGGCTTTCATCATGGCACATGCTTAAAAAAAATAAACAATCATAATACCCTCCCATTGCTCCCTCAGCAGCACTGCAATGTCATCATGTCTTCTCAAGCTGACAATGTGCTGCATTAATCTTTCCTTCAACTTTGACCAAGTGTGCCTTTGTAGCTCAACTGTGTTGTAGTTCAACTGTGCCTTTATAGCTCACACATACCCACATCATCAGTAATTCATCTCCATGCTTTACAATAGGATTGGTGTTCTTTCATCATAGTCCTTGTTGATACCTCTCCAAATGTAATGTTTTTAGTTATGGCCAAAATGTTAAATTTTTGGTCTCATCACTCCAAATTACCTTGTTCCAGAAGTTCGGAGGCTTGTCTCTGTGCTGTTTGGCGCATTGTATGTGAGATACTTTGTGGCATTTGCGCAGTAATGGTTTCTTCTGGAGACTCGACCATGCAGCCCATTTTTCTTCAAGTGCCTCCTTATTGTGCATCTTAGAATAGCCACACCGCCAGTTTTCAGTGAGTCCTGTATTTCAGCTGATGTTTTTTGTGGGTTTTTCTTTGCATCGCGAAATTTTTCGGGCAGTTATGGCCAAAATTTTGTTGGTCTACCTGATCGTGGATTCAGTTTTACAGAGCCCCTGATTTTCCAATTATTAATCACAGTTTGAACACTGCTGACTGGTATTATCAATTCATTGGATATCTTTTTGTATCCCTTTCCTGTTTTCTACAGTTCAACTATCTTTTTGCGTAGATCAGTTGAGAATTCTTTTGCTTGCCCCATGACTCACAATCCAAAAATGTCAGTGGCTGGAGGAAAGATGCAAAAATCTGTCTGGATCCCAGAATCTCACTCAACTTTAATCCACACTCTGATTACAAGTAAACAGGTCACAGTAAGGATATTACCATTATTAGCAAATTCAAACCCATCTGTGTCAACTTATGTGCATGTTATCAGGCCAAAATCACCAGAGTATATGAAATTTTGATCAGGGTTATTTGGATGTTTTTGGTTATCATTATGATTTAAAAAGAGAAAAAACAATAGTTTGACAATAAATGGCTTTACCCAACCACTAACCATGAGTGGAAAAAACGTTTTGGTGTTATCATTCATATTCTCTGCAAAAAAGGCCAAGAAAGCAAAAAATCTGCGGGGTATGTAAACTTTTGAGCACAACTGTATGCCAGCTCTGGGGTGCAATATATTATGGAGGGCTTTGAGGGGCCCATTATATTATATGCAATTCTATGTGGAGGCCATTATACTATTTGGAGAGCTATGTGGAGGCCAGTATAGTATTTGGAAATCTGTGAGGGAGCCTATATATCTTATGTATGGCTGGGGTCAGACTACCGTTTTTAGCAGATGTCACTGACATCCGCTAAAAACAGTCATTTTTTCAGCAGCACATATGCGCTAGTCAGCGTGGCTGCAGCTCAACGCTCTTGTTGATCTTGGTAACCACCCACCACATCCAGCTAATAGTAGCGGCCACTTAAGCAGAGCAGACAGGGGAACGCTGCATACAGCTCTTCCTGTGCGCTCCTGAAAGTGGCCGCCCAAGACGCTCTGTGTGAGGCCGCTGTGCAGGTAATTCATGAGGTGCTATGGTACTGCGTCCTGCTGGAGTGCATACCGTTAACAGTATCCGCTTCAGAAAGAAAATGTCTATGTTTTTAGCAGATGTCTAGCCTTTATATAGTGTGCAGTGGTGTGTAAGCCATTATGCTATATGGAGGGCTTTGTGGGGGTCACAGTTGTGGATCATAGTGTGTTGGTGTCACCATTTCTTTCTGGGGTAGTTAAGGGGGTACAGTAAGGCCATCATACTGTGTGTAGAGGTTACTGGGGAGAAATTCACTGAGAGGCCATCATATAGTGTATGTGGGATACTTTTGTTTGTTGCCATAACACTTTAAAATTGCAGTGAAAGGGAGTCTTTCATAGGAGGTGAATTACTTTGAAAGGGCTCAAAAGTTGTTCTTTAGGCCATTATGGAGCAAGCTGAATATATTTTATTTTATATAATTTTTCTTTTGGGGGGGAAGCTCAGTTAAAACTTCTATGTACGCCCTGCCTGAGCTGTAATATCAATCTCAAACAAGCTTTCTTACACTATATTTAACTGTTCAGCATCAACATAATTTTGGTCTCTGCCCGGGCGAACCAGCACATATACAAAATCTAGTACTCCATTGCCTGCCGTTATTTGTCTACATGAGTTATAGACAGTTGCTGGATAAGTAGTAGCTCGCTTGCTTGAACGTCATTGCGCATAGGACTTTAGAACCCGTGTCCCGAGGGATTGGAGGCCACTGAGTTAATAGTGACCATTGTGAGTATCCAGTGAACCATTAATTGTCACATATGAATTTAATATCTACACAGTTTTTGGATATTCCCCCCTTTTTCATTTCCATCATATACTATAGGTTTCTGGAACCCTGGACACTGGTGGTATGTCTGTCTTTTGAGATAAATTAAAATAGTACCCAGGTGGTTGAATATCATGGATATACACCACTATGGCATACATCAGCTCACAATAAACGTATGGATAAGTGAAGCTGAAGATATGAAGGTATGTGAAGTTATGTGTTTACCATTCAACATTCAAAATGTGACAAGAGGTAAGAGCTTCTTCATTTTACAGACACTTCATGCAATGGAATAAATCCTGGCAGGTGGAATATATGGGTGGCAAAGGAAACAGAAGCCATACAATAATCAAATTACAGAAACAGAACTTGTAATCTCCTGGTAGAAAAGGAAAAGGAGGATCATGGGAGGATTAAAAATTGGAAATACATTTCTTTTCTTAGAGCTGAGTTTTGACCTTATAATAATGGGATTAAAGAGCTTTCCAAGCGGAAATCAACATTCAGATATTGTGTTTAAGAAGCCTTTACCTTGTGACATGAATTACATTAGCGAATACTGCGATCCTTAGTGGCTGCTGCCATCAAATGACCGTTTATAAGAACTACACTGAACACCGAGCTCAAAGATTGGAGACATCACTGGAAATGTCAGACAGATGGATTAGCATCAGCACCAGGCTTCAGAGTCAATGATAGCGTTAGAGGACCCTCAGAGCCGCCATAGTTTGTGATTCAGTTACCAATCATTCCACTGGGCCTGGACACAGTTTTCTCTTCATAAAATGAGACATAGATGTTCCAAGGATAGGAGGGTTAGCTGGGAAATTAAAACTTCATGTCTGCATTTTTAGATTTTTCAGATTAAATGAGTTTCCATGCAATAACCATTAATAAAACATATCTGTGTTATTGGTGTCCAGAGGCAACTCCTGGGGTTCTGATCAATCCTATGATGCAAGTCAATCTGTAGAAGATATACAAGGTGCAATACAAAATAATATTGTGGTACTGTGCTAGCCTGAAAAATAGATATAAATACTTAGGTCCCAAATAAAAATTTGACAACTGTATTGTAGGCGTGATACCTTCATTGGCTAATGAGAACAATTATATTTGTAAGCTTTCAGAACTCAATGGCCCCTTCATCAGACATTACTAAAATGAATTACTGAGAGATTTAAGTAGATATTACAACAGGACATGAGGCATTGCTAATGAGAGATGGTCTAAGGAAATTAAATTAAGGTCTTTTGCTACTGATGTAGATGAAATGGAAGTGTTCTTTTACAGATCTGAAGACCTTCTTTTGGAGGTGTGAACTGTGTTCATATAATGAGTCATGAATCCAGGTGTCAAATTGAATCCCATTGTTAGAGATTGGAACATTCATGAGTTTGAAATGCCAGATTTTTCTTTCTCTATCATTTTTAAAGTGACCTTTCAACATTTGAACTTTTAAGTCTGCCATGTTGTGTCCAGGTCTAATGTATTCCTACAGGCTTGTCCAGCTCATTTTTTATTGTATGTCTATGTAGTTTCATCCTTGTTTGTAATTTTTGCTTTGTTTCACCAATATACGTTCCTTTAGTGAACCTTGTACATTATATCATGTACACCACATTCGAGGATGTACAGTTAGGGCCAGAAATATTTGGACAGTGACACAAGTTTTGTTATTTTAGCTGTTTACAAAAACATGTTCAGAAATACAATTATATATATAATATGGGCTGAAAGTGCACACTCCCAGCTGCAATATGAGAGTTTCCACATCCAAATCGGAGAAAGGGTTTAGGAATCATAGCTCTGTAATGCATAGCCTCCTCTTTTTCAGGGGACCAAAAGTAATTAGACAATGGACTCTAAGGGCTGCAATTAACTCTGAAGGCGTCTCCCTCGTTAACCTGTACTCAATGAAGTAGTTAAAAGGTCACGGGTGGATTCCAGGTGTGTGGTTTTGCATTTGGAAGCTGTTGCTGTGACCAGACAACATGCGGTCAAAGGAACTCTCAATTGAGGTGAAGCAGAACATCCTGAGGCTGAAAAAAAAGAAAAATCCATCAGAGAGATAGCAGACATGCTTGGAGTAGCAAAATCAACAGTTGGGTACATTCTGAGAAAAAAGGAATTGACTGGTGAGCTTGGGAACTCTAAAAGGCCTGGGCGTCCACGGATGACAACAGTGGTGGATGATCGCCGCATACTTTATTTGGTGAAGAAGAACCCGTTCACAACATCAACTGAAGTCCAGAACACTCTCAGTGAAGTAGGTGTATCTGTCTCAAAGTCAACAGTAAAGAGAAGACTCCATGACAGTAAATACAAAGGGTTCACATCTAGATGCAAACCATTCATCAATTCCAAAAATAGATAGGCCAGAGTTAAATTTGGTGAAAAACACCTCAAGAAGCCAGCTCAGTTCTGGAAAAGTATTCTATGGACAGATGAGACAAAGATCAACCTGTACCAGAATGATGGGAAGAAAAAAGTTTGGAGAAGAAAGGGAACGGCACATGATCCAAGGCACACCACATCCTCTGTAAAACATGGTGGAGGCAACGTGATGGCATGGGCATGCATGGCTTTCAATGGCACTGGGTCACTTGTGTTTATTGATGACATAACAGCAGACAAGAGTAGCCGGATGAATTCTGAAGTGTACCGGGATATACTTTCAGCCCAGATTCAGCCAAATGCTGCAAAGTTGATTGGACGGCGCTTCATAGTACATATGGACAATGACCCCAAGCATACAGCCAAAGCTACCCAGGAGTTCATGAGTGCAAAAAAGTGGAACATTGTGCAATGGCCAAGTCAATCACCAGATCTTAACCCAATTGAGCATGCATTTCACTTGCTCAAATCCAGACTTAAGATGGAAAGACCCACAAACAAGCAAGACCTGAAGGCTGTGGCTGTAAAGGCCTGGCAAAGCATTAAGAAGGAGGAAACCCAGCGTTTGGTGATGTCCATGGGTTCCAGACTTAAGGCAGTGATTGCCTCCAAAGGATTCGCAACAAAATATTGAAAATAAAAATATTTTGTTTGGGTTATGTTTATTTGTCCAATTACTTTTGACCTCCTAAAATGTGGAGTGTTTGTAAAGAAATGTGTACAATTCCTACATTTTCTATCAGATATTTTTGTTCAACCCTTCAAATTAAACGTTACAATCTGCACTTGAATTCTATTGTAGAGGTTTCATTTCAAATCCAATGTGGTGGCATGCAGAGCCCAACTCGCGAAAATTGTGTCACTGTCCAAATATTTCTGGCCCTAACTGTACATTAAAAAAGACAATAGTTTTATACTCCTGGTTTGTGTTAGGTATAGGGACTGTATCCATTGGTAATATGTGGGTACAAGTCTTGCATTTCTTGCCGTTACAGGGTAATGTGCCCGTCTGTGATGGTGATGTGAGGACACTTCTGACAAGGAGATTCCTCAAGTTGGGGGGCTGTCTGTAGGAGACAATGGGAATTCTGGGAATATTGCTTTCAGTCCATGGTCTTTTTGGATTACAGGCTGAAGATCAACTCCAATTTTGCTTAGGATGTTCGTGTGAGAATTTTATGTGACCACACGAGGCACCCTGTTGTTGTCCTTCTTCTGTTTGTTATCCTCCTTCTGTTTGTTATCCAGGAGGCTGCTTCTTGGGATCATTGTAGCTCTGTGGATCTGTTTATTAATTGGAAGTGAATGATATTCTTGTTGTAGGAATGTTTTCCTTAGTGATAGTAGGTGTAGTTTTCTGTCCTCATTGTCTGAACAGATCCGAATGTACCTCAGAGCTTGACTATAGATTATTGATTTCTTGTGTTACTTGGTTGAAAGATGTTCCATCTCAGGTAAGCCGGAGGTTCTGTGGCATTATGGTAAATAGACGTTTGTACAGTATTGTCTTTGATGTATATGGTTGTGTCCAGAAAATGTATTTGTGACTTTGAAAAGTTGAGCCTAGAGACTTCTTCTTCTTTGACTAGGTCAAAAGTGGAGAGTGTGCCAGAGGGGATGCAGGGAGGGATGGGAGTTACAGCACTTGGAGGTTGTGAGCTGATTTCCTGACGGATGTTTTCTATTTTCTCTGTGAAGTAAGAAGCCAGATCATAGGCACAGAGGTCAGTGATGGGGGCCTGCACTTTAGGGTTGAGGAGAGAGTGAAAGGTGTCAAAGAGTTTCTTTGAATTGTTGGATAGTGAGAAGATCATGGTGGTGAAGTAGGTTTGTTTGGCGAGGTGAAGGGCAGAGTTGTAGGTTTTTAACATGAATTTATAATGGATAAAGGGATAAAGTTTCTGGTGTGTGGGTTTTCCTCCATAGCCATTCAGCACTCCTGGAGCATCGCTGGAGGAATCGAGTTTGCGGTGTGAGCCAGGGCTGTTTTACTCTGTGTTTGGAAGTTCTGAGGGTGAGGGGCACTACTTGGTCCAGGATGCTTCTGAGCATCATTGTAGTGATTTACAACCAGATCGGGACAGATGAATGAGGAGATTGGGGACAGTGATGAGTGTAGAAAGTCTGTGAGTGTATGAGGGTTAATGGCCTATAGATTTCTGAATGTGTGATAGGTAGGAGTGTGCTGCGGATGCGAGAATTTGTGAGTGTGACGGAGAGAATGTTGTGATCATGGAGAGGAAGAGGTGAATTGTCTGAAAAGGAGGTTGAACAGAGCTGGATAAAGGCCAGGTTAAGGATGTTACCATCTTTGTGTGTCTCAGAGGTTAAAAACTGTGAGAGTCCAAGAGAGGTGGTTAGAGATAGGTGCTAGGACGCAGATGGGGAGATGGGGCCATTTATAGGGATGTTAAAGTCTCCCAGAATAAGGGTTGGTAATTCTGAGGACATGAAGTGCGGCAGCTATGTGGAAAAATGGTCGAGGAAGTGGGTGGGTGACCCTGGTGGGTGGTATACATCCGCTACTCTGAAGGGGAGGGGATAGAATAGCCCAATGGTGTGAACCTAAAAAGATGGGAATGAGAGTGATAGAACTGTGGAGGATGACATGGAAAGTACATTGTGGGGACAGGAGTAAGCTGACTCCATCACCATGTCTGATCCCAGGTCTTGGGGAATGGGACAAATGTAGGCGTGGCGCCCCTGTGACTAGGTGCCACAGGGTAGTATTACACCTTAATAATAATGTGTTAACCCTGCAAAGTCATCAGTTCAAGGTTCACCTTATGGAGTCTGTTTTTTTACACCCACCTAGGACCACACCCCTTAGAATGGGGGGGGGGCGGTAATTTAGTAGGTCCCAAAGGGGTGGGGTTGGAGCCTTGGATAGAGTAGTGGGAGGGAGAGTGACAGTTAGTCAGACAGTGCTGGGAAGGCAGTTAGTGAGAACTACCCATGACAGCAACGCTGCAGAGAGGAACCCCAACCTTCACAGGGGGAAACCAGGACAGAGAGCAATGAGCCAGGACTGGTTGGAGCCGGCTGGTCATGTTGGGGAAGCATCGGCAGTGCGGGTAGCCGAAGTAGCCAGATGTTCGTCGCTGACTGCAGACCGACGAGCTGCGGGCCCAATATAAACGGGTTGCCGTAAGCACCACAAGGTACCTCTCCCCTCAGGACCACAATAGATCCAGGACCGCAGGGGTAACGGCCCAAATACTGATGACGGGAATTGAGCAACCCCATTAATTCCAGGAAAGGATAACTGTGACCCAAAGTGGGAGATCAGGGGACTGGCGGGAGAGCTCTGCGAGGGTGGAGAGTAAGAAAGACAAGTTTAACCCAGAAAGCCATAGAAGGAAGGACATCTAGAGACTCCATAACAGGGAACCTGGAACTGGTGACCGACCCCCAGTAAACCGGACTGTACCGTATACCATCACCATCTGCCGGTACTCATTAAAGTGGAGTAAAGTTGAATTGGACTCTGTCATCCCTATTGTGGTGCCCGGAGGGCTCAACATCATCAGCAGCTCAGCAGAGGGGTAAGAACTGCAGCACCAATGACTCCCCTCATCCACATCTCCATCACCACTACCCTGAGGTAATAGCTCCGCCTGTAGGGAGCTGTTCCACACTCCGCTGCACCCACCATCACCTCAGCGGCTGCCTTGCAGCACCGGTACTACATTACCGGGAACTACAGGTGGCGTCACAATCCCCTGTAAATAACCCCTTCTCCCCCATCATCAACAGCTACTTCAAATGATCACCAGGACACGGAACCGGGATCCAGAGCACCCGTGACTCCCCACAAAGCCATCAGCCCCGGTGTCCGAGTACCCCCCTAGCCCTGGTCGCATCATTTTCTGGCGTCTACGAACAGGATAGAACCAGCCTGGTGCAACCAGGTAAAGTGTGCCCAAAAGACTTTAATATTGACTGTTTATGTGGCCGCCATTACATCACCTCAGGAATTACAACTGCGCCATAGCGAAAGAAAAGAGCGGGAAGATAAACCCCGCTCCTTCATTCTGCTGAGGAGTGAAGACAATAATGGCAGGCTCACAAATGTAAGAGGCTATGTGGTGGCCCAGGGGCGTGCCTCGGCCCCTCAGCAAAGATGGGCCAAGAAAGAAGCGCCAAAGTGTCTCCCCGCCCCCCTTGCTATCAAACAACCAAGGGGGCGGGTCGAGAACCCGCCCATGGCAGGTCAGGACTATAAAAACCAAACAGGGCGCGGCTGGAGGGCAGAACAAGAACCAGTGCCAGACTACAGACCCGTTACACGCAAGTGACCTGGTAGAGATGGCGGTACCAAGAATTGCTGATGTTATTCGTGAGGTGGAGGAGCAGAAAAGGGCTGACCAAGCCACCCGGACACCCGAACCTAGCGACTGTCGGAGGCGATTTGATTTTCTGCAGGACAGTGCTGCGAGACCTGCGGGCCCGCTTGCAGGAGTCTGCAGACTGAACCATCGGCACTGGAGTGCTGAATGGTCCTAACCGTGGACCAGCAGGTAGAGCAGCGAAACGCCCTGCGCAAAATTCAGAAACGGGGGTGACGGTGGCTACTCAAACCGAGCGGACCAGAAATGCTTCGACCAATACTGAGGTAACCGACCGGAGCCAGGAGACCGGAGACCCAGTGCCGTGACTGCCAAGGAGCCCAGACAGGAAGAGACCACTGTGAGTGACCTAATCCATTTCCCCGAGGAGCCGGATGACGAGAGCGACGATGAGGTCAGTGTCGGAGAGTAAGAGGGTTCGGAAGAAGGAGCCGTCGGAGGTACAAGGAGGCCGAGCCCTGCGAGTTATGGAGGGCTCTGGTACCAGCAACCGGGTCGGGCTGCGGAGAGGAGAGCGGAGCAGTCTGTGAGGGAGTCACTGTCTTGGCAACAGGTGGGCCGTCCCCAGTCCACATTAACGAACCCAGCCAACGAGGCTGAGAGGCAGAGGCGCCATGAAGCTTGGTGGGCTAATGAGATGGAGACCCGCCAGGCCTGCGTGATTGCCTGCAATATACCCCTGCAACCGATCAGCCAGCGAAAGAAGGGAGTGATCACCATTTTTAACCTTAATATCGGGTATGGGTTTGCCCGGGAAGAGGGCCTTTTAGCAGAAATTTTTGTTGGGAGATGGGATGTGGAGGCCCATGTTCCCCATAGCCACCCGGACAGGGATCTGTACAGTGGGGACACTAATACCTACGAATGCCACGCAGGCCCTAGAGGGTGGTTTGCCATTCGGGTGAGCCGATACTACGTGTAAAGATAAAATGGTGACCAGTGACGTTTATATTGCTTTGTTTTCATGTTTTCTTCCTGCAGTAAATGAGTGACCGTACATGAACGTGAATGTACGCGGTGTTTCTCTATCGAGCATGATGAACATTAAATCAGAGACTTGGAGCCCGGTCCCTGTTAGGCGGCCGTCACACGCTGCAATATCGTGAGCGATATTGTTAGCGATCACGTGCACGCGCGATCGCTAACGATATCGCCCACATCGCTGGTGAGCTGTCACACAGACAGACTCACCAGCGATGTGGACCAGCGAGATCGCTGGTAACTATGGTACACATCGGGTTACTAGGCGCCGCGCCGCGCTTAGTAACCCGACGTTCATAGATACCATCTCCCAGCATAGGCTCTGCCGCTGGGAGATCGTTCATCGTGGTGTCATACACCACGATGAAGCAGATTGATCAAGCGTTTATCGCTTGATATGAGCTCCTGCTCAGCAATCTGCGATGTCACGATCAAGCGATTTTACATTGTAAAATCGCTTGAATCGCGTAGCGATGCTCAAACGATATCGCTTAGCGATCAAAATGCAGACGCTTAAAATATCAGTAGCAATTGAGCCGTGTGACGCCGCCTTAGGCCGAGGTGGACTTAAATGATAAAGTGTGTTAAAGTAACGTTATAAGCAATGAGCCTCTTGCAAGGGAAGATTATGAGCAAGCGTACAAGTTACTGTTATAAATGTTTGAAGTTTACCCGTTTAATTGCAAATAAAATAAAAATTCAATACGTTCTCAATGTTAGTGAACTCAGGGTGGAGGAACTGGATAGCCCCCATGCACATCAAGTTAGGAAAAGAAAGTGCCTGGGGTGGTTTAAGTAAAGCAAGGCCTCCTAAGCAGATGCCCCAAACTGTTCATTGTTGTGTGTAAAAATATTGTTTTATTCCAGGTTTGGTTTAACACCCGCGGATGGGTGTATTTCACCAAGGGGGTGTGTGGCGCCCCTGTGACTATGCGCCACAGGGTAGTATTACACTTAATAATAATTGTGTTAACCCTGTAAAGTCATCAGTTTAAGATTCACCTTATGAGTCTGTTTTTTACACCCACCTAGGACCACACCACTTAGAATAGGAGGGTGCCGTAATTTAGTAGGTCCCAAAGGGGTGGGGTTGGAGCCTTGGATAGAGTAGTGGGAGGGAAAGTGACAGTTAGTCAGACAGTGCTGAGAAGGCAGTCAGTGAGGACTAGCCGACAGTAACGCTGCAGAGAGGAACCCCAACCTTCACGGGGGGAACCAAGACAGAGGGCAACGAGCCAGGACTGGTTGGAGCCGGCTGGTCATGTTGAGGAAGCATCGGCAGTGCGGGTAGCCGAAGTAGCCAGATGTTCATCGCTGACTGCAGACCGACGAGCTGCGGCCCAATATAAACGGGTTGCCGTAAGCACCACAAGGTACCTCTCCCCTCAGGACCACAATAGATCCAGGACCGCAGGGGTAAGGCCCAAATACTGGTGATGGGAATTGAGCAACCCTGTTAATTCTAGGAAAGAATAACTGTGCCCCACCGTGGGAGATCTGGGGACTGGCGAGAGAGCTCTGTGAGGGTGGAGGTAAGAAAGACAAGTTTAACCCAGAAAGCATTAAAGGAAGGACATCTAGAGACTCCATAACAGGGAACCTGGAACTGGTGACGACCCCCGGTAAACCGGACTGTACCGTATACCATCACCATCTGCCAGTACTCATTGAAGTAGAGTAAAATTGAATTGGACTCTGTCATCCTTATTGTGGTGCCCGGAGGGCTCAACATCAACAGCAGCTCAGCAGAGGGGTAAGAACTGCAGCTGTGGCGCCCCACTTAGAGTGCATCACAGGAGGGTACTACACCCCTGACTGAAGGTGTCGTATTCTCCGTTCCAGTGGCGAGTATGACAATCCTGAGGCTCCATGCACCACATGCAACACCTAGTGATAGAGGACCAATTAGGCGCCCGTTCCAGGGTAACCGGTCCTGGTGGGAGGAGAGCTAGGGTATATAGCAGTGGGGAAAGCAGCAAGAGTTAGAACAAGTTGAGAGATCAGATAAGAACAGAAGAGCAGAGTCAAGTTGTGACAGGAGCTGCATAGAGCTGTGTAGCAGATGTAGCAGAGTGGAGAAAAAATAAGAAGAGAACAGAGACAGCTAACTGGGAGGGCACCTCAACCTGGTGACCCAGAAGAGAAAGAGAGGGGCGAAGTCAGAGAGGGTGATTGAAGACCCGAGCCCAGTCCAAAACCCGGAGGACCGGCTCCGACGTGGTCCAAGTGGTTTACCCCTGCACCTCAAAACCCGGCGTGGTCGAAGGCTTCCTAGAGAGCCCGATCCACCATCTACCAACCACCGCAGCTATATCGGGGGTACCCACCATTGAGGGCCAGTAAGTAAGTATGGATCCGTACGGACACCCAATCGAGGGCCCTCAGTACCCTTGACCAGGTATACCAGAGCAGCGAGGCGAAGGGACAGTAGGAGATAGAGAAAGACATCTGTGGAGCCTTAGAAGATCACTACTCACCGCAGGAACCACCTGATTCACTACCCGGCATTAAGAACTGCGTTACCTTGTATGCCACTGAATACCCGAGTAAATACCCGTTCAGAGTGAGCAACGTGTGTGAGCCTTATTCCAGAACTGTCAGTGATCTGCATTGCTTTCCAAGAACAACTGAGGTGTAGGGATGGGCGAATCTACTCGCTAGGACTCGTTACTCGGCGAGTAGTAAGGGACTCGCAGGACTCGGTACTCTGCGAGTTTCCCAGTGATTACTCGCACAGTAAACGAGTCCAATGCAAATCAATATCAATCCTAGTTTTGTCAGAGACTCTGACAAAACTAGGATTGCCTTTGACTTGCATTGGTCTGATTACTGTGCAAGTAATTGCTGGGAAACTCGCAAAGTAACTGCTGTTACTTTGCGAGCTGAGTCCAGCTGTCTTCTCTGTGCAGGCTGACGCAGCTCCAGGGTCCTAGAGCCCGCCTGCTCACAGAGATGATGTAGCAGAGCTGCGATTGTTCTCGGTCTGCTCATTCCCTGTGCATAGACATCTATATCTATGCACAGGGGATGTAGCAGAGAGGACATCGCGTTTTGGACTACGTCGGACGGAAGAGGATTTTTTTAATTAAAGATGGAGTCCCTAATGGCTTTTTTTTTATTTCTAATAAATATTTTTCTCTGTGTTGTGTTTTTTTAACCCTTTATTGGAATCTTAGTGGCCGGGTCAAACGTGGCCTGACATTAAGAATCTCGGGCTTAATACCAGCTTGTATAACAAAGCTGGTATTAACCTCTTTATTACCCAGCGTGCCACCGCTACCAGGGCCGCTGGAAGAGCGGGGTTCAGCGCCAGAGAATGGCGCTTCAATGAACGCGCCATCTTCTGGGGCGGCTGCGGGCTGCAATTTGCAGCGGGGGGTGCCCAGAAAGCTTGGGCATCCCTGCGCTGCGGATTCCAGCCCCCAGCTGCTTACCTGTACCTGGCTAGACAAAGAAATTGCGCGGAGCCCCACGCATTTTTTTTTAATTATTTCATGAAATTCTGAGATTCTGACTCTGACTCTGAAATTCATGAAATAATAAAAAAAAATGCGTGGGGCTCCGCGCAATTTCTATGTCTAGCCAGGTACAGCTAAGCAGCTGGGGGCTGGAATCCGCAGCGCAGGGATGCCCAAGCTTTCTGGGCACACTCCGCTGCAAATTGCAGCCCGCAGCCGCCCCAGAAGATGGCGCGTTCATTGAAGCGCCATCCTCTGGCGCTGAACCCCGCTCTTCCAACGGCCCTGGTGGCGGTAGCACGCTAGGTAATAAAGGGGTTAATACCAGCTTTGCTATACAAGCTGGTATTAAGCCCGAGATTCTTAATGTCAGGCCACGTTTGACCCAGCCACTAAGAATCTCCAATAAAGGGTTAAAAAAACACAGAGAAAAATTTTTATTTGAAATAAAAAAAAAAAGCCATTAGGGACTCCATCTTTAATTAAAAAAATCCTCTTCTGTCCGACGCAGTCCAAAACACGATGTCCTCTCTGCTACATCCCCTGTGCATAGATATAGATGTCTATGCACAGGGATGAGCAGACTGAGAACAATCTCAGCACTGCTACATCATCTCTGTGAGCAGGCGGGCTCTAGGACCCTGGAGCTGCACAGAGAAGACAGCTGGACTCGGCTCGCAATGTAACAGCAGTTACTTTGCGAGTTTCCCTGCTATCACTGGCACAGTAGCCGAGTCTAATGCAAACAATGGCAATCCTAGTTTTGTCAGCGTTTCTGACAAAACTAGGATTGATATTGATTTGCATTGGACTCGTGCGAGTAAACGCTGGGAAACTCGCAGAGTACCGAGTCCTGCGAGTCCCTTACTACTCGCCGAGTAACGAGTCCTAGCGAGTAGATTCGCCCATCCCTAATTAAACCCCTTTTGGTGTCTTTAATGAAAACCCAGCCCTATTAATTTCCAAAGACAAGGATGAAAAAGAGGAGTGGGTGCTCCTAGAATAACACCTGGTGGTCAAGTGGAGGATGTTTGGGGATGATTAATAATAACCTGGTGTGGTTATACAGCCTGCATAACCACAGTGAAGAGCCTCCAGTGTCTGATGTGCACCACACACAGTCCCTGCTTCTGGGTCCGGATGCTGGCCGGTCATGTGGGTCTGAGGTCACTGCAGCTCCTTTATCCCAGGTCCTGTATTAATATTAGAGCCTGTTGAATCTGTGCTGCACCAAGCCGCTAGCCCAAAAATGAAGCTTGCAACAGGGACGATATAAGTGGTCGATTCGGGTGCTCAGAAACACATGCATAGAGCACAGATTAAAGGATATAATCTTGATATTGGCCAGTAGGATACCAGCAGAGTAGTCATGTGTCATTTCATTGCTAAGCTAAAATCATAACCAAAAGTATGAGAGTATACGACGCTCACAGGCAAAGGTATGACCCATAACAGCTTTTGGATATTTCAAGTCCCCACTCAGGGGGTGGGAGTTATGAGACAGCCCAGAGGCAGGTGATGGGTGTGAGATGGGTGTGAGATGGGAAGGCCTCTAACAGTATAAAAATGCCCTATCTCTTCTCCATCTTGGTATTCTTCTGAAGCATAATTACATCAAGCCAGAGTATACCCCAGGAACCAAGTTGGCCCATGCTGCTCTTGTGGTGCCTCCAGAATTAAGGTAACTGACCGCATGTGTCTATAATTCTGTGTGTATCTCATTTATCTTTTATTTGTATAACTGACTGTAATATTTGTAATATCTAATAATACATGTAAATATTAATCTACTAGATGGCGGCCCAATTCTAAAGAATCGGGTAGTCTAAAATCCATATACAGTTTATTTACTAATAGTTAAGGGAGTGCGGTGAAATGAATTGTGTGTATACAGGCAACTTTGTGGGTAGCAGAGTGTACAGGCGGCTCTGTGGATAGCAGAGTATACGGTGGCTCAGTGGTTAGCACTGTGCGGTGGTTCAGTGATTAGCACTGCACGGTGGCTCAGTGGTTAGCAGTGAGTGCGGTAAAAGTGGTCAGCGCGGTCAGCGCAATGCCGTGGGAAGAGTGGTCAGTGCAGTGCCGTGGGAAGAGTGGTCAGCGCAGTGCCGTGGGAAGAGTGGTCAGCGCAGTGCCGTGGGCAGAGTGGTCAGCGCACTGCCGTGGGCAGAGTGGTGAGCGCAGTGCTGTGGGCAGAGTGGTGACTGCAGTGCCGTGGGCAGAGTGGTCAGCGCAGTGCCGTGGGCAGAGTGGTGAGCGCAGTGCCGTTGGCAGAGTGGTGAGCGCAGTGCCGTGGGCAGAGTGGTGAGCGCAGTGGCGTGTGCAGAGTGGTGAGCGCAGTGCCGTGGACAGAGTGGTCAGCGCAGTGCCGTGGGCAGAGTGGTGAGCACAGTGCCGTGGGCAGAGTGGTGAGCACAGTGCCGTGGGCAGAGTGGTCAGTGCAGTGCCATGGGCAGAGTGGTCAGCGCAGTGCCGTGGGCAGAGTGGTGAGCACAGTACCGTGGGCAGAGTGGTGAGCACAGTGCCAAGGGCAGAGTGGTCAGTGCAGTGCCGTGGGCAGAGTGGTCAGCGCAGTACCATGGGCAGAGTGGTGAGTGAAGTGCCGTGGGCAGAGTGGTGAGTGCAGTGCCGTGAGCAGAGTGGTGAGCGCAGTGCCGTGGGCAGAGTGCTGAGCGCAGTGCCGTGTGCAGAGTGGTGAGCACAGTGCCGTGCGCAGAGTGGTGAGCGCAGTGCCGTGGTCAGAGTGGTCAGCGCAGTGCCGTGGGCAGAGTGGTGAGCGCAGTGCCGTGGGCAGAGTGGTGAGCGCAGTGCAATGGGCAGAGTGGTGAGCGCAGTGCCGGGGGCAGAGTGGTGAGTGCAGTGCCATGGGCAGAGTGGTGAGCGCAGTGCAATGGGCAGAGTGGTGAGCACAGTGCCGTGGGCAGAGTGGCGAGCACAGTGCCGTGGGCAGAGTGGTGAGCGCAGTGCAATGGGCAGAGTGGTGAGCGCAGTGCCGTGGGCAGAGTGTTGAGCGCAGTGCCGTGGGCAGAGTGGCGAGCACAGTGCCGTGGGCAGAATGGTCAGCGCACACACACATATGCACACATACACACACAAACTCCGCTATTCTTACCACCGGCCCTGCATCTTCCCCACCGCCTGGATCCTCAGTCGACATGTCGCCACCCCCAGATAACTGGATCCAATATGGCGTCCAGGAAGTCTCGCCATATTGGATCCAGTAGTTCGGGGGCGGCGACATGTCGACTGAGGATCCAGGCGGCGGACGCAGGGCCGGTGGTAAATATAGCAGAGTGTGTGTGTGTGTGTGTGTGTGTACAAAGTGACGGAAGTGCAGACAAAGTGATGGAAGTGCGGACAAAGTGACGGAAGTGCCTTCGGCTTTTCTATATTAGATGTGCCATAGGGTGATTAAATATATAAATTTAATCTTGAGTTGGTTTGTTATCTTGATCACGAACCCCCACATCCATGTGGTCATTAAAACGCTACCTGGGTTGGTTTCTGACCCAATATAAGCTTGTTCTCGGACCGGACTTATATTAAGCGAGAAACTGATGGCAGCAATTAGTACTTGAGTTTAGTCAAGGCCTCTGTCAGTTACAGGGTGGTGGTTAATATATATGCTTTGGCCTGGCACTGGAAAGCATGTACCACACTCACTGAGGGGTGCCTTGATAAACCAGCACTTACAGTGCTCTAGTCGTAAAAAAATGTACAGACAACCTTTCTTGAATTGGATAAAATCCAACATTGTAAATGTAGATTACCAAGGGGAAGCTATCGTGTTTGAGAATATTCTCTGAATGTACCGGCTTCTACTGTATATTAGAAGAATATGATGGGAGTATGGTGTGTCACGGTCCGCGCTGCTCAGGGTTCAGAAATAACTCACCAAAGAGCCGGGCAACTTATCATCTTCTTTATTCCACCTTATCCAACGCGTTTCAGCGCCAAAACCCGGCGCCTTCCTCAGGGATATAGGCTCCGGGTTTTGGCGCTGAAACGCGTTGGATAAGGTGGAATAAAGAAGATGATAAGTTGCCCGGCTCTTTGGTGAGTTATTTCTGAACCCTGAGCAGCGCGGACCGTGACACACCATACTCCCATCATATTCTTCTGGAACACACCACTATCCAGTGGTCGGTGGAGGTCCTGCAGCAGCTTGGAATTTTGTTTCCTAAAACGCCTTCAAACCAGTTGTGGGGACCACAACTGGATCAGGTGAGCGGCCACATAGCACCACCTTTTTCACTAGTGTCACTAGTGATAGGGCACTATTGCGCCTCTTGTTCCCCCCCTTTATATTTTGCAGTCTACTGTATATTGGCTCATTTACAATTGGAAGTGGAGTTAAAAAGTTTTGTCTGTACTAAACAGATACAATTGACCCATTTATGGAGTTCATTTGTGCAATTCAGTGGGAAATTTTACATTTAAACCCACCTGAAGGAATGTGTAATGTAGATATACAGAACCTGTGACCTGAAAATGTTATACAGTTAGGGCCAGAAATATTTGGACAGTGACACAATTTTCGCGAGTTGGGCTCTGCATGCCACCACATTGGATTTGAAATGAAACCTCTACAACAGAATTCAAGTGCAGATTGTAACGTTTAATTTGAAGGGTTGAACATAAATATCTGATAGAAAATGTAGGAATTGTACACATTTCTTTACAAACACTCCACATTTTAGGAGGTCAAAAGTAATTGGACAAATAAACATAACCCAAACAAAATATTTTTATTTTCAATATTTTGTTGCGAATCCTTTGGAGGCAATCACTGCCTTAAGTCTGGAACCCATGGACATCGCCAAACGCTGGGTTTCCTCCTTCTTAATGCTTTGCCAGGCCTTTACAGCCGCAGCCTTCAGGTCTTGCTTGTTTGTGGGTCTTTCCGTCTTAAGTCTGGATTTGAGCAAGTGAAATGCATGCTCAATTGGGTTAAGATCTGGTGATTGACTTGGCCATTGCAGAATGTTCCACTTTTTTGCACTCATGAACTCCTGGGTAGCTTTGGCTGTCTGCTTGGGGTCATTGTCCATCTGTACTATGAAGCGCCGTCCAATCAACTTTGCAGCATTTGGCTGAATCTGGGCTGAAAGTATATCCCGGTACACTTCAGAATTCATCCGGCTACTCTTGTCTGCTGTTATGTCATCAATAAACACAAGTGACCCAGTGCCATTGAAAGCCATGCATGCCCATGCCATCACGTTGCCTCCACCATGTTTTACAGAGGATGTGGTGTGTGCCTTGGATCATGTGCCGTTCCCTTTCTTCTCCAAACTTTTTTCTTCCCATCATTCTGGTACAGGTTGATCTTTGTCTCATCTGTCCATAGAATACTTTTCCAGAACTGAGCTGGCTTCTTGAGGTGTTTTTCAGCAAATTTAACTCTGGCCTGTCTATTTTTGGAATTGATGAATGGTTTGCATCTAGATGTGAACCCTTTGTATTTACTGTCATGGAGTCTTCTCTTTACTGTTGACTTAGAGACAGATACACCTACTTCACTAAGAGTGTTCTGGACTTCAGTTGATGTTGTGAACGGGTTCTTCTTCACCAAATAAAGTATGCGGCGATCATCCACCACTGTTGTCATCCGTGGACGCCCAGGCCTTTTAGAGTTCCCAGGCTCACCAGTCAATTCCTTTTTTCTCAGAATGTACCCAACTGTTGATGTTGCTACTCCAAGCATGTCTGCTATCTCTCTGATGGATTTTTTCTTTTTTTTCAGCCTCAGGATGTTCTGCTTCACCTCAATTGAGAGTTCCTTTGACCGCATGTTGTCTGGTCACAGCAACAGCTTCCAAATGCAAAACCACACACCTGGAATCCACCCCTGACCTTTTAACTACTTCATTGATTACAGGTTAACGAGGGAGACGCCTTCAGAGTTAATTGCAGCCCTTAGAGTCCATTGTCCAATTACTTTTGGTCCCTTGAAAAAGAGGAGGCTATGCATTACAGAGCTATAATTCCTAAACCCTTTCTCCGATTTGGTTGTGGAAACTCTCATATTGCAGCTGGGAGTGTGCACTTTCAGCCCATATTATATATATAATTGTATTTCTGAACATGTTTTTGTAAACAGCTAAAATAACAAAACTTGTGTCACTGTCCAAATATTTCTGGCCCTAACTGTATGTACCGACCTCAATGCTGGATGGTGTGGCTGATTTATAAACAGACGTTGCACCATCAAATTCCCTCGATATAATATAGAATTATAGAAAGTGGAAGAGAACAAGAGACATACAGAATGTTTGTGGCCAATGATTGTTTTTTTGCCAAAGGACAACATAGCTAGCATATTTTGCAGCATGTTATATACATTGCTGTAGTGCCCATGAGTTTTGAGGGTGCTACAAAGGGCAAAGGAGTCAAGGGTTTTCCAGTATCTTACTGTTTAATCAAAGAGGTCACAATCATAACACGTTTCAGCCGATACTCCACCTTCATCAGGTCATGGGGGGATCCCTAACATTGTGAATATTTAAATAGATTAGTCAGTGACATCATTCTACCAAGTTAATTCATTAATGCCACAATACACATTACAATGGTAGAAATGGGGAACATTCAATCATGAACATTCCATCGTGAGTAACCACCCAAGTAAGATATAAATTACATAAAAGCTAGAATATAAAACTGGATTATTATAATAAAAACATACTTTCTAAAAAGCTTTAATTTATAAAAATGTTAAAATTGGTAGTAAATCTCGTATTAAAATATGTATTTCATAAAAATAAAAAATGTAAGAGTTTTTAATATTTAAATTTTTTTTTATTTTTGATAAAGAATATTTTAACAAAACTATGAATTTTTATAGTAGGATGGGTAGTAAGGAACCCTCCCTTAAAATTGGTAGTTAAAATTTGCAGTAATGATTCATGTTATTTTTTATTTTTTATTCACAATCTTAGGGATCCTCCCACACCTGATGAAGGCGGAGTATCCGCTGAAACGCGTTGTGATTGTGACCTCTTTGATAAAACAGTAAAATACTGGAAAACCCTTGGCTCCTTTGCCCTTTGTAGCGCCCTCAAAACTGCAAATTTTTTCTTGTTTATTTGCTCAATACATCTTCTGGTGAGTGGTGAGGTGCAGCGCAAGGGACTAGGAGACCGCACACAGCGAGCAAAACAATCCGTCTTGGTGTGAAGGACCTGCGGTGACGTCAGAAGCACGTGACGGCTCATGTGACTGGCTCCCTGACAACCAGGAAGCCGCCACTAAGCGCGAGGTGCGCACAAAGTCCCGGGGGCCTACACACCAGGTTATGCAGGCTGCATAACCCGGAAAGGTTAGTAGGACACGTATCAACGAAAAATATACCAGGCTGAGCACCCGGATTTTACCTAGGAGTGCCCTCCTGTTTTTGTAACTTGTGTCATTCAAAATGGACACCATATACAGTGTTGGCACCCTTGAATGGAATTTGTTCCAGTAATATAATTATTTCTTCAACAAAACAAATATGCTTGTTTACTTCAATTATCAATATGTTCAAACAAAAAATCCACCTGAACAACTGTAAAAGCTTCATGATGATTTCATGACTGTCCTACTCTGTTCTAGTAAGAGTGTAGGGACAAATAATTGAACACTGCATTACTACATTAAATCAGTGGAAACCACTGATAACCACGGACCAGGGCATTGGAGCTGGGTGCAGAACCGGTAGCTACTATACACAGCATTATGGGTGAGTCTGACTGGTGGAAGGTTTGCTAGCATGCAATTTCCTTGTGACTGATTGTAGATCTCAGTGTGAGATACTTACATCAGTATCTGTGTCTGAGCCCAATCCAGTGTTACTACCTTAACATGGTGCTATCCTAGGGATCTCCTCAACATTTATGTATGTTGCTATATGCATGTGTGTTTTTATTCTAATAAACTGTAAAGCTATTTTGGAACATAAACTCCGGAGTGGTTTAACATGTTTACCTCAGTTGTGTGTAATGTAACAACACAAAAAAATAAGAAAAAAAGCAAATTCGGCCCAATTTAAAACAAAACCCCTAATGGTACCTTTACACGCCGCCACCGAAAGGTAGAAATCGGCAGGTATCGGACACAATTGTACCGGATACCATGAAAACACTGCAAAGTGGCGGCGTGTAATTCAGGTTGTTCCTTCCTGTCTCTTTGGATACCTGTGTTTCAGCCGTGCTCAAAAATAAGCAGGCATAG
>JARQOC010000008.1:59033194-59045809 GCA_033576535.1 Allobates femoralis | reverse complement strand
TGCCCCAGGTCCGCCCATATTCCCTTCTGGTAGCGGCGTGTAAATCAGGGAAGGTGCTCCACAGAAGGTAATCCGCGGCACCCGTCGGCACTTCCGGGGAACGAAAATACCTTTGTGGAGCACGTTGTGGCGGCATGTAAATGCAGCATCAGGTACCGTTAGCAACCATTGCAAACGTGCGGTGCCTACCTGTTGCTACCCTCTGTGGTGGTGTGTAAAGGTACCATGATGCTGCTTTCACACTGCAGTTTTTCCCTGAGCAGGTCCGATCAGGTTTGTGTGCCAAAACCAGGAGAGGAACCAGGAGAAGAGCTTGCAGAGAAAAACTATAATTGAAAGATTGACACCTGTTCTGAGTTTTGAAGACACTCCTGGTTTTGACACACAAACCTGATCGAACCTGATCAGGGAAAAAACTGCAGTGTGAAACCAGTCTAAGGGTGGATTCACACTGCGGTCAGGTCCGGTCCAGGGCTGTCAGGGGTGACAGCCCCAGACCGGATTTTGGCCCCATAGTATCCTATGAGGCCGGATGGCAGTTGTCTGCCATCTGGCTGCCATCTTGCTGGAAGAATCCGGGAGATGTGGGATTTTCCTCCCGGATCCAAAAACGTTGCATGCAACATTTTTGGGTCCAGGCAGTCCAATTCGCACCTAATTGTTGTCTCCCGGATCCTCCCGGATTCCCCCGGATCCTCCTGGATTCCTCCGGATCCTTCCGGGGCAATCCGGCACTACCTTAACATGGGAGCCTATGGGGCCGGATTGCCCCAATCCGGCAGGATCAGGGAGGATCCGGGAACCAGATACCGGCGGCTGCACGCCGCTGTTATAATTCAGGACCGCAGCTAGCTCCCTGCAAGCCGCGGTCCTGAATAATCAGCAGCGGCAGCTGCGGCAGGATGCACACCGGACTGGAGGGCATATTAGCCCTCCGGTTTTGTTTGCTGATTCGGTCCAGGGCTGTCAGGTTCACCCCTGACAGCCCCGGACCAGACCTGACCGCAGTGTGAAGCCACCCTAAAATGGATAGACAAAATTCTTGGCACCTTTAACTAAATATTTGGTTGCACCCTTTGAAGTGAATAATTGCAATCAATCACATCCTATACCCATCAGCAAGCTTCTTACAACACTAAGTTGGAATTTTGTACTCTTTGTTTTTTTGTTTTTTTTTTGGCAAACTGTTCCAGGTCAATATTAAGATCTCTCCACAGGTGTTCAATGGGTTTTACATCCAGACTTGTTGCTGGCCACAACAGAACTCTCCATTACATTGTTTTCATCCATTTCCAGGTGCTTCTTCAAGTATATTTGGGGTCATTTTCTTACCAGAAGACCCATAACCTTGGATGCACACTCAGCTTTCTGACACTGGGACCTACAGTGCAACCTAAAATTCTTTGGTAATTTTCAGATTTCATGATGTGTTACACACAGTGCCAGAATCAGCAAAACTACTCAAAAACATCCTTTGAACCTCCACCGTTTTTAACTGTAGGTACTGTGTTATTTTCTTTATAGGCCTCTTTTAGTTTTCGGAAAACATCAGTAGAATGATGGGCTTTATTAAAAAGCTCTATCTTGGTCTCATCTGTTCAGAAGATGCTTTCCTAGAAGGATTTTGGCTTACTCATGTACATTAGAAACTGCAGTCTAGCCATAGCCTGCCATAGCATTTCCCTTCATTCAAATGTGGATGGATAGTTTGTACTGACACTGATGCATCCTGGAACTCCAAGACAGCTTGAATGTCTTTGAAGCTTGATTTAGTCTTCTGATCCACCATCTAGATCATCCTGCTTTGCAATGTTTCATCAACCTTTCTCTGCCACCCATGTCCAGAGAGATTAGCTACAGGGCTATGGGTTGTAAATTTCTTGATTTTGTTTCACACCATGGACAAAGGAACATAATAATCTCTAGAGATGAACTATGTTGATGTTTTTCAAACATATTGGTTCTCAAGTCCACAGACCGCTCTCTTCTCCTCTTTCTGTTCTCCATGTTTAGTGTGGCACACACAGACACACAATGCAAAGTTTTTGTCAACTTTTCTCCGTTTTATCTTATTTCAGGTGGATTTTCATTTTGCCCACACCTGTTACTTGTCACAGTTGAGTTTAAACAAGCATGAATGTACAGTACTGTATATGCTGACACTCCATTCATAAAAACTCTACATTATCATCAATCACTGTTTTTCTCAAAAAATAAAGACATTCTGTGAATGTAATACAATAATCAGAATCCTGTTGTTCTTATATTAGTGTAATAATAATGTTAAATATTAATATTATACATAATAAATTATTAATACTATCATTAGCTTGAAGTTGTAGTAGTAGTATAATAATTATAATAATAATTATTCTTCTAGCTTGCCTGACTCAATGTTAACTGCCCTTGTTGTAAAGAACGGGTTAAGAATCTTGAACTAATATTATTGTAAAGTCTAAATTTCTGTCATGTACTTCAGCCTCTAAAAATGGCCACCACTGTGCATTTCTTTCACGACAGCTGTGTATCTCCCCTTTACTTTCGGATCAAATTAGCACTGTTTTCTATAGGGATCAGTTTGTTCAGCACATTCCACAGTATTTCTCTGAGGCATCTTGGTGTATATGTGAGAAGCTGCTAAATACACATATATTGCATTAGCAAACTTACAACATATGTTGTAAAGAGGTGGATAACTGGCTGAATGCTTTTAACAAGACTTTCTTATATGGGTCTGCATTGTCTCTTTCTTTCCCCTTCCAAGTCTCATTATTTCAATGTTTTAGATACTTTAAGTCCACATTTTAATAACCCATTCATGCTACATGGCTGCTGAGGTCCATCTCCTAAAATGTACTTTTCTAGAGCGAAGAACATTATTAAAATTTGAAAGCACGACACCCAAGCTCACAGGTGGGGCAGAGAGTGATGGGTGTGCAAATATGGTGCCTACTGGCAGTACTGGCACATTGCACAGTGCCACTGCCACCTGAATACGCTGCCAACTGAAACCGCCGCCTGCAGCCACTGTTGATTCATCACCACCTGAGTAAGTGTGCATGCGTATATCTGGCATGCATCGGCCCTTACATAGGCAGCCACCATCCTTGGACATCTGGATATACAAAGATGGTGGTGGCATGAGTAAGTGCACATGCACAAATTGGGTCACACCGCCGCCATTCAAAACTGATGCCACCCAAAACCGCTGCCTGCAGCCACCAGCGCTGACATATCACCTGAGTAAGTGCACATGTGTATGCCCTTTACTCATGCACACTTACTCAGACAGCCACCATCTTTGAACACCTGAGTATACTAAGATGGCGGCGACATGAAACAGTGCTCGCATGTGCACTTACTCATGACACTACCATCCTTGGACACCACAGGGGGGAGAGAGCACAAGGACAGAAATAGCACATAGGGGTACAGAAAGAGTGCATGGAAATCATGCAGAGACAGGGGTAAGTGCACAGTGGGCAGAGTACAGGGGGAGAAAACTGCTCACAGGGGAAAAAGCACAGAGAGAAAGATAGTACAAGGTGGATAGAGGGCAGGGTGGACAGTGTAGAGGGGCAAGAGACTGCAACCACATTCAGCACCACAGAGCCTGCCCCTATCGTGACATCACCATCCTCCCGATGCACAGGCCCACACATAGTCAATATAATAAATAGGGAATTCACAAAACTGCATGAACCAGTCACCAGCCAAGATCTGTAAAAGTACAGATAAAGTGCTATTAAGTGAATGAAGGGTGTGCAGCCAGATGATGCAAGGGATCAGATTTGGAAGAAGATATTGTAAAAGGCAGAAAAGGAATAGTTAGATAAGTGAGACGATTTGATTGACTAGTATAAAAAATGCATTTTTAGGGCTCCCTTTAAAACTGTGAGTGTTGGAAATTAATCCAATTGTTCTTGGTAGTACATTCCAGATGTTAAAGACATCAGCATAAGATCAAAGGAGGCAAGAATGGAAAGCTAGATGTTGTCTCAGGAGGCCGGACAGGTCGTGGTATTTGGTCCTGCAGTCCAGAACGGATTCATGAGTACAGAGCCAAGGCAGTTCCAGGAGGAGAGGGTGTGACAGGTATGGAAGCACCATAAGAAGAGTGGCAGCAGACACAGGAAACTGGAACATCAGTGGCCTCTGAAAGGATGCAGCAAGGCCGAGGGGTCTCTTCTCATGTGTGAAGTCCCTTACTCAAACTTGAGATCAATCCAAGTAGCCAAGGAAATATAGTCATCTACGGGCGCAGGGATATCACAACCAACCAGTTCATCCTTGATCCTTGATCCTTGGGGACAGACTTGCCAGAAGATGGCTAGCAGCACCTCATGATTTAATCGCAAATCTGAGGGAAGGGTATGAAATTGTACCACAGATTTACCTACAGTCTTGTTATCCTGATGCAGCCTGAGAAGGGAGGATGCTGCAGATGAAACATCACCTGGCTCATCAAAGACTTTTGAAAAACCCCAAGAGAACATGAATGTCCAAGGTGACAGAGTATTTTCGCTCCCATAGGGGGTTGGTCCAGGTGAGAACCTACAGTGGAGGCCAAAAGTATTGACACCCCTGCATTTCTGTCATATAATACTCAGTTTCTTCCTGAAAATGATTGCAATCACAAATTCTTTGGTATTATTATCTTCATTTAATTTGTTTTCAATGAAAAAACACAAAAGAGAATGAAGCAAAAAGCAAAACATTGATCATTTCACACAAAACTCCAAAAATGGGCCAGACAAAAGTATTGGCACCCTCAGCCTAATACTTGGTTGCACAACCTTTAGCCAAAATAACTGCGATCAACCGCTTCCGGTAACCATCAATGAGTTTCTTACAATGCTCTGCTGGAATTGTAGACCATTCTTCTCTGGCAAACTGCTCCAGGTCCAGATATTTGAAGGGTGCCTTCTCCAAACTGCCATTTTTAGATCTCTCCACAGGTGTTCTATAGGATTCAGGTCTGAACTCATTGCTGGCCACCTTAGAAGTCTCCAGTGCTTTCTCTCAAACCATTTTCTAGTGCTTTTTGAAGTGTGTTTTGGGTCATTGTCCTGCTGGAAGACCCTGACATTTGAGAGAGACCCAGCTTTCTCACACTGGGCCCTACATTATGCTGCAAATTTGTTGGTAGTCTTTAGACTTCATAATGCCATGCACACGGTCAAGCAGTCCAGTGCCAGAGGCAGCAAAGCAACCCCAAAACATCAGGGAACCTCCGCCATCTTTGACTGTAGGGACCGTGTTCTTTTCTTTGAATGCCTCTTTTTTCTCCTGTAAACTCTATGTTGATGCCTTTGCCCAAAAAGAGAGAACATTCTTACAAAACGTTTTAGGCTTTCTCAGGTAAGTTTTGGCAAACTCCAGCCTGGCTTTTTTATGTCTTGGGGTAAGGAGTGGGGTCTTCCTGGGTATCCTACCATACAGTCCCTTTTCATTCAGACGCCGACGGATAGTACGGGTTGCACTGTTGTACCCTCGGTTCGCAGGGCAGCTTGAACTTGTTTGGATGTTAGTCGAGGTTCTTTATCCACCATCTGCACAATCTTGCATTGAAATATCTCGTCAATTTTTCTTTTCCGTCCACATCTAGGGGGGTTGGCCACAGAGCCATGGGCTTTAAACTTCTTGATGACACTGCGCACAGTAGACACAGGAATATTCAGGTCTTTGGAGATGGACTTGTAGCCTTGAGATTGCTCATGCTTCCTCACAATTTGGTTTCTCAAGTCCTCAGATAGTTCTTTGGTCTTCTTTCTTTTCTCCATGCTCAATGTGGTACACACAAGGACACAGGACAGAGGTTGGTTCAACTTTAATCCAAGTCAACTGGCTGCAAGTATTATTTAGTTATTGCCAACACCTGTTAGGTGCCACAGGTAAGTTACAGGTGCTGTTAATTACACAATTTAGAGAAGCATCACATGATTTTTCTAACAGTGCCAATACTTTTGTCTACCCCTTTTTTATGTTTGGTGTGGAATTATATCCAATTTGGCTTTAGGACAATTCTTTTTGTGTTTTTTTCATTGAAGACAAATTAAATGTAGATAATAATACCAAAGAATTTGTGATTGCAATCATTTTCAGGAAGAAACTGAGTATTATCTGACAGAATTGCAGGGGTGTCAATACTTTTGGCCACCACTGTATCTTTCAAAATGGGACATTAAAAAGGCCATTTTAGCACGGTCAGAGGTAAACTGGTGTGGTAGTAGTTCAAAGTGCCTCACACACTCATTGATGAACCCCTGGCATAGTTTGGGGTCACCACCAAATTATGGTATGATAGACAGATGCAGGCCAACTCCAGGTGTGAAGATTACAGGCTGATTAGTAGCTGCTGAAGATGTTGTAGCATTGGCCGGTGAAAAATAAATGGCCCATGCCAGGGCATTGAAGTGAACATTTCCCGATCGCAAGAAGGTCAGGATTTGATCCTGCTGATTTGTTGGCGGATCCTCTGCTGAAATAATTCCGAGAGTGGTGAGGGATTGGAGTTAGCTGAGCCCATGGCCTGAGCAAACTGTTAAGCTAATAGATATGGACCCACTGTGTCCTTGACCAGCCTTAACTTGAAGAGGCATGATTAAGTGTCTACCAAGTCTTTATCAGAACCTCTGGTGGTGAGGCTACACTGGGCTGCAAGTAAACACCAAGTATCACTCTGTGGCACCCCAGGGTCCGATTGCCACAATATTCAGATTGGAAACCAGGGAAGGCACCCACCTCAGATAAAGCACACACATATGCACAACACCTTCCCAACTCCAGGACAGAAGGGGGAGCTCTAAGGCCCGGGTTCAGGGCAGGTTCCCTATAAATTCTGGTCTAGGGGCGGGGTTAGGCAATACAGTTCCTAGGAGGACTGTAGAAGACATCCTACAGATGGTAGCTGCGCTAGGCTCGTCCTAGGTTTCTGACTAGCCAGTGTGACAGACCCGCGGTGAAGGTCTGAGGGAAGTGGAGAACAGGTTTGAGGTGCCAGCTCACCTCAGCACCTAGCATAGTACGGACACCAGAGTCCGAGGTCTCCAGGGATTTCATACCCAACAACCAACACTGGAGGGCGGGTAATTCCAAGTTGCTCGCTCAGCAGAAAGGCCAGGAGACACAGCCGCAACACAGAGCTACAGAGATGCAGTGAAGGAGAGTAGCACCAAAAAGGGCTCAAGCCGCCTGTCACTTGGCCAGGACAGACAAGATAGAAGAAAGTAATCCAATAATGGTTCACACACCCTGGTAAATAACAGGAAATTTAGCTTTAAGAAAGCGTATTACCCTTGGTTGGGGTGCCCGTCAGCCCAGGGAGTCCAGCCTGGTTACTCACAAGACATATTAGCAAAAAAGATAGCGCCTCCTACACAGGTGGTAGAGTTAATTCATCTTCTTTATTCCATCTATCTCATGCGACGTTTCAAACCCATCTGGTTCTTTATTTTTGCTGCTTGATAAATAACTAGATGGGTTCAAAGCGTTGCATGAGGCAGAAGATAGATGAAACTCACACAGCTTCAAGCAGCCAGGGCGCTCTTAGAGCTGCACAGCAGGGAGGCCTCAGCACTTGCCAGGTGGCGAAAGCCCAACTTGCTTCCAGGCTCTGGACCCTTGACACCACTTGTGAACTGTGCCATGGATGAACTCGCTATTGACTTCAGTAAGGGTAATGGAGACTGTTACCCCTGTGTCTGCCAGTTATTCCGTACACTCAGTCCTTGTGTCTGTCTCAAAAGGGTCTGGGTTACTCAGATCTCGGGCGTTTGGGTACGGGGATGCCACGAGTGATCGGTGCCCAAGTCTGTGCCCTTGGCTGACAAATAAAAGGGGAATATTTACAGGGATAAATGTTTAAAAAAGTAAATGTCATGATGTCACCTGTAGATCTGGTGTTGGCACCGGCGCTGCTGGGGCCTCCGGGGTGATGGGCAGCAGCAGGGTGTTGTGGATCCCTACAGGTGGAGTGGGATCCCCAGGGCTGTAAGGGTATGATGGTAGAATAGGGTAGCTCAGTCGTTGTGGTGTGGGGCAGGCTGGAAGGATGGACACACACACAAAAAAGTATTTTTCTGTACCTTTTACTGGTGTCTTGCAGGTACACTTCCAAGGTGAAGGGTGCACTTTGAGATTTCCACACTGAGTAGGTTATAGGCCTACTTGTCCTGTACCCTTGTCCTGAAGTCTGACGTGTGTGAAACCAGGCCTGACCTCTCTTCTCTCCCACACCCGTGTCAAGGCACTGAGGGCCCTTGCTTAGCTACCACTACCTCTCTGCAGCTCCTAGCTCTCAAATGGTAAATGCTGCGAGTGTCCGGGAAGCTAAACCTCCGCAGTGTACTGGGATTCTCTCCTGGGCTAACTTCTCTCCCTTGCACACTCGGACTCCAGTGATCGGTGTTCTCCTGGGGTGAGCCAATATGGCTCCTCTGCCCCTGCTGTACTATTTCTCGCCTCTGCCTTTCGTCCCACTCTATGGACCTCACACTGGCTCTGGCGGTGCTCTGGTTTCGGGCCAAGCACGGGTCCGGTAACCAGTTTTGCTCACTAGGCTCTGAGCTGAACTTCACAGTTCTCCTAGCGACTGCACACTCTGGCTAACACCGCCCCCAGCACCTGTATTTATAGGTGATCTGGCTTAACAGCAACCAGTGTGGCTCCCCCTACAGGCCTGAAGTGGAAGGTGTTGAGTGTATGTGAGTACCAGATGTGGAAATCCCTTAGTGTACTAGTTGGTTCTGTGGCTTACCTGACACAGGGCACCACACTTGCACCCCCAACGAGCCCTGCATATCCACAAACTTTATGGTTGCCCTGGGGAACTGCTCTTCCCATGGAGAGCTGATCTATCTATGCTGCTACTCCCATCATCCCAGAGGTCCCGACCACAGCAGCGGCTACCCAGGCCACATTCCACGGGTGGCGTCACGACATTCCTTTATTTTTATTTCATCCATTTTTACAATCTCCTTTTTACTACTCGCCCGACGAGGGGATCATGGACAGGATCACACCACTGTGACATCCTGTAGCCCCAGACGACAATGAGAGGACCCAAATCAGAGCACCCCACTGTGCCCGCCAAGGGCAAGACAGCTTTTGGTGTCACGAACAGGATCTACTGACCCAGTAAAACCGGGTCTCGTGTATCTAAGACTCTATTGGACTGTGAACAATTGCCATTTTTCTTTTTCTCTTGCCCCCACGCGCGGAGTGCGGGAAGGCAAGGGGGCAAGGCCACAGAAAGGGCCAGAGCTGAGGACGAACCACTGGACACTATGATGCTGCAAGACAGCTCACCTGTCGCCGCTGCAACGAGGCGGGACATATCACCAGATCCTGTCCTTTAACCGAGAAATCCCTGGGAAAAGGGGTCAACCCCCAGGAATAAATCCTCCCGGCCTGCCGAATGGGTACAACAGGTATGTGGGGGGACGACTGGTCCCACCTATCGTGCTGGACGGGATCCCCATGAACGCTCTACTGAACATCCGGTCTCAAGTAACATCGATACCCTATATCCTTTATAAGCGCTATTGGGCGGACTCTGATATTGCGTACTGCCCAGATGACTGTTTCACCATATTTGCAAGCTATTGGAATCCCATGCCACAGATGGGATTCAAGGAAGTGACTACTAAAGTGTGGCGGATGGAGCTACCTGAGTGAAAATTTGCCTCCAGTATTTGCTGATAACATGCTGCATTTATCTTTCCTTCAACTTTGACCAAGTTTCCTTTGCCTTTGTAGCTCACACATCCCCACGTCATCAACGATCCACCTCCATGCTTTACAGTAACAATGGTGTTCCTTTCATCATATTCCATGTTGATACCTCTCCAAAAGTAATGTTTGGTTGTGGCCAAAAAATTAGATTTTGGTCTCATCACTCCAAATGGCCTTGTTCCAGAAATTTGAAGGCTTGTCGCTTTACTCTTTGGCATATTGTAGGTGAAATACTTTGTAGCATTTGGCCAGTAATGTTTTTCTTATGGCTTTTTTTCAAGTGCCTCTTTATTGTGCATCTTGAAACAACCACACTGCTAGTTTTCACTGAGTCCTGTATTTCAGCTGATGTTATTTGTGCTTTTTTCTTTGCATCACAAACTATTTTCCTGGCATTTGTGGCCAAAATTTTTGTTGATCTACCTGATCATGGTTTGGTTTTTACAGAGCCCAATTTTTCATTTGTTAAACATAGTTTGAACACTGCTGTCTGGCATTGTCAACTCCTTGGATTTCATTTTGTATCCCTTTCCTGTTTCATACAGTTCAACTATCTTTTCCCATAGATCCATTGACCATTGATGTCATGCATACTTGGTGTAATTCACAAAAAACAACAAATAAGCCAGCACTTCCAGAAGATAAGTGCAATAAAAAGTTTGCAAAAGTACATATTCCTTCCATACTGTATAATATCATGAAATTGAGATATTTGACAAAATATTGATCAATCATTTAAGCTTTTTGCTGCTTTTAATGGTCTGCTTTATATGTATTATTAAGGCTGCGCAACTAAAATAATAATATATACAGTAGGACCACCCTGATGAGATTGCTTTGATATGGCAGGGTGGCTCAAAAGATTGATCAATATTTTGCCAAATATCTCAATTTCATGATATTATTCAGTTTGGAAGAAATATGTGCATTTGCACACTATTTATTGCAAGTTATCTTCTGGTAGTGCTGGCTTATTTGTTGATCTTTGTTACTGGGTATAATTCACAATATCTGCATTATTCTGTATATATACATTGTACAGAACCACTTCTTCTGTCCTGTTGTGGGAGAGGAAGCAATGTACTTTGGGATTGCAATTACGGATATATTATTTTTGCATTTGTATGGGTAAATTAAAATAAATCTTGAATAGCTTGTTTAAACGGGTTAGAGCAAACCTGGAGGTTACTCCCATCTATTGGCTAGAACAGTGATGGCGAACCTATGGCACGCGTGCCAGAGAGGGCACGCAGAGCCCTCCTTGCTGACATGTGGCATCACCTTTGTACACCACTTCGAACTGCCGGAGCGATAGCGCCGGCACTTCTAATCTGTGTCTAATCGGGGCAAGGAGGCATTTCTCCTCACCCCGACCTACACCGTCATACACGGTCGGCGTCAGCACCCGGCGCACCTGGTTCCGGACGGCATAGAGAGGGCCCACTGGGCCCCTGAGAGCTAGGGTCACACTTACGTTGTAACCCTAGCCTGACGAAAGTATTTTCCGCTGCGAGCCCATAGAAACCATCTGTTTGCCTTGACAACCAGTGGTTGGCTAGGTAAACAGTGGATTTCTTTGGGCTCCAGAGTATAGCGTTAAATGCTATTAGCTGCAGCTGAAAATACTTGTGCCAGGCTAGGGTCACAATGCAAGTTTGACCCTAGCCCTCAGGGGCCCCTGAGCACTGCCCCCACAGCTCACCCTTGGGGGGCCCCTGAACAGTGCCCCCACAGCCAGGGCAGTATCCGGCAGGCATGGAGGGCGCAGTCAGCCTTCTCCTGCAGCACCTGAGGTCTCTCCCTGCCACCCACATGTTGCCCCCTCTGCAGTGGGAGTCAGCTTTCTTCTCCACTGCAGAGCCACACACTCAGTGCTGACAGGACCTGTGATGATGTCAATGGAGGGGAGGAGTCAGGGATCTCATGATCAGCTCCTCGGTGTATGCAGGACTCTGCCATGCTGGCCATCATGATACTGGATGAGGTGAAGTTTATGGGGTCAGGATGGATTACAGTGTTGATGTAGCAGAGCCGAGTGGGTACTAGGTGTATGGAGTGGAGCCGAGTGGGTACTAGGTGTATGGAGCGGAGCCACATGTGTATGAGGTGTATGGAGCAGAGTTACGTGTGTACAAGCTGTACGGAGCGGAGCCGAGTGGGTACTAAGTGTATGGAGCGAAGCCGAGTGGGTATTAGGTGTATGGAGCTGAGTCGTGTGTCTACGAGGTGTACGGAGCAGAGCCGAGTGTGTATGAGGTGAATGGAGCAGAGCCGAGTGTGTACAAGGTGTACAGAGCGGAGCCGCATGTGTACGAGGTGTATGGAGCGGAGCTGTATGTGTACAAGGTGTATGGAGCAGAGCCGAATGTGTACGAGGTGTACGGAGCAGAGCCGTGTGTGTACGAGATGTACGGAGCAGAGCCGAGTGTGTATGAGGTGTATGGAGCTGAGCTGTGTGTATAACAGGTGTACGGAGCGGAGCCGTGTGTATACGAGGTGTACGGAGCAGTGTGTGTAAGAGGTGTATATCGAGCCCACTGGGACGAGGGTACTCGGTACCGGACCGAGTCTGCTGCGGGGGAAGTCACGGGAGGTCCTGGTCCGGTCCGTTGCTCGGGCCCTGGCAAATAAAAGGGGTGTATTTTCAGGGGATTGTCAGTCGTGACGCCACCCACCATATGCGGCCAGTGATGGGGCTGCCGCTGCTGCAGAACCTCCGGGGATGATGGAATGGCAGCTTAGGTGTAATAGTTCCAGTGGGTAGAACTGTATTCCCCGGGGCAGTGATGGTATAGTCTATAATGGATATGAATGGTGAAGATGGGGTTAAAGGACACACACTCACGTTTGGTAGTCAAAGATGCAATTCTCCTCTTCTCC
>JARQOC010000008.1:58821637-59033094 GCA_033576535.1 Allobates femoralis | reverse complement strand
TGAAAATATGTGTTATATTCTAGGTTCTTCAAAGTAGCCACCTTTTGCTTTGATTATTGCTTTGCACACTCTTGGCATTCTCTTGATGAACTTCAAGAGGTAGTCACCGGAAATGGTTTTCACTTCACAGGTGTGACCTGTCAGGTTTATTAAGTGGGATTTCTTGCCTTCTAAATTGGGTTGGAACCATCAGTTGTGTTGTGCAGAAGTCTGGTGGATACACAGCTGATAGTCCTGCTGAATAGACTGTAGAATAGAAATTGTATTATTGCAATAAAAAAGCAGCTAAGTAAAGAAAAATAAGTGGCCATCATTACTTTAAGAAATTAAGGTCACTCAGTCCGCATTATTGGGAAAACTTTGAAAGTGTCCCCAAGTGCAGTTGCAAAAACCATCAAGCGCTACAAAGAAACTGGCTCACATGAGAACCACCCTAGGAATGGAAGACCAAGAGTCACCTCTGCTGTGGAGGATAAGTTCTTCCGAGTCACCAACCTCAGAAATCGCAGGTTAACAGCAGCTCACATTAGAGACCAGGTCAATGCCACACAGAGTTCTAGCAGCAGACACATCTCTACAACAACTGTTAAGAGGAGACTTTGTGCAGCAGGCCTTCATGGTAAAATAGCTGCTAGGAAACCACTGCTAAGGACAGGCAACAAGCATAAGAGAATTGTTTGGGCTAAAGAACACAAGGAATGGACATTAGACCAGTGGAAATCTGTGCTCGGTCTGATGAGTCCAAATTTGAGATCTTTGGTTCCAACCACCGTGTGTTTGTGCAATGTAGAAAAGGTGAACGGATGGACTCTACATGCCTGGTTCCCACTGTGAATCATGGAGGAGGAGGTGTGATGGTGTAGGGGTGCTTTGCTGCTTTGAAGCTTAGCAAGAGAATGCCAAGAGTGTGCAAAGCAGTAATCAAAGCAAAAGGTGGCTACTTTGAAGAACCTAGAATATAAGACATATTTTCAGTTGTTACACACTTTTTTGTTAAGTATATAATTCCACATCTGTTAATTCAAAGTTTTGATGCCTTCAGTGTGAATCTACAATTTTCAAAGTCATGAAAATACAGAAAATCTTTGCATGAGAAGGTGTGTCCAAACTTTTGGTCTGTACTATATATGTGTATATATATATATATATATATATATATATATATACACACACATACATGCAGCAGTATGTACTAAAGGGGGCCCACTGAGACACTTTCGCCCGGAGCCCACAAAAACCTGGAGTCGGCCCTGATCAGGATGCTGAATTTGCTGCAAGGCGACAAGGATGGGGCATTGCTATAAGAAGGGGGTAAGGATGGGGACATTACTACAAGAAGGAGGTCAGGATGGGTATATTACTACAAGAAGGGGGCCAGGATGGGGACATAACTGCAAGGAGAGGGTCAGAAAGGAGCCCGTAATTGCAAGGAGATGGTCAAGATTGAGTCCATAACTGCAAGGAGAGGGTCAGGATGGGGACATAACTAGAAGGACAAGATCAGGAGGGATGCCCATAACTGCAAGGAGAGGGTAAGGATGGGGACATAACTGCAAGGCGAGAGTCAGGATGGGGACATAACTAGAAGGGCAAGGTCAGGAGGGATGCCCATAACTGCAAGTAGAGGGTCAGGGTAGGGACATAACTACAAGGAGAAGGTCAGAATGGAGCCTATAACTGCAAGGAGAGGGTCAGGATGGGGGCATAACTGTAAGGAGGGTATTAGGATGTAGCACATAACTACAGGGAGAGAAGCAGGAAGGAGCACATAATTACAAGTAGAGGGTCAGGATGGAGACATTACTTCAAGGAGAGGGTCAGGATGGAGCACATAGCTACAAGGAAAGGGTCAGGATGGAGCACATAGCTACAGGGAGAGGGTCAGGATGGAGTACATAGCTACAAGGAAAGGGTCAGGATGGAGCACATAGCTACAAGGAGAGGGTCAGGATGAAGCACATAGCTACAAGGAAAGGGTCAGGATGGAGCACATTACTAGAAGGAAAGTGTCAGGATGGAGACATTACTACAAGGAGAGGGTTAGGATGGAGCACATTGCTATAAGGAGAGGGTCAGGATGGAGACATTACTACAAGGAGAGGGTCAGGATGGAGCACATAACTAGCACTATAACACTGCTTTAATTTAGGTTAACTTGCTGTAATTTAGTTTAAATTGCCCTACTGGCACTTCTCAGTAAAGAATTAGGTTTTGGGTTGCAGTTTGGGCACTCAATCTCGGAAAGGTTCACCATCACTGGGCTAGAATATAACTGTCTAATCGAGAATCTCCGCTGCGTTCACATCAGTATGGCAGTGTTTGCACTGCGTTTGCCAGATGCATGCAGACACAAACGCTAGTGTGAAAATAGCCTAAGGTGGAAAATTCCTCCCCCTCTACACATCTAGGTGCTCCTTCAGCAGTAGAATCTGTTATCCAAATTCACTTCATTGACCTCATGAGAAAAAAAAAATAACATATTAATAAGAAAATAAAAAATAAAAATCAGATGCTTTTCCTTAAATTAGTTTTGAATATCTGGTATAAAAATGCATCAGTTATGTGCTTCAAACATAAAAAGCCAGAGAAGCTAAGGACACCAGTGTGAATGTGAGCAATGTAGGGAACCTGGAGGCTCCTGCATTTATTGTAATGTGCCTCATGTCTGAGCACTTGTTGAATGAAGCAGAGATAACCCCAGTCAGAGAGCTGTGTAATTAGTTGCAAATCACACAAAAATCCGCAATAGTCTCCTCTCTAATCCCTTTTTATCTCTGGGAAAAGCAGCTCCAGCCTGTGATTGACAGCAAGAAGACAAGGATGAGGAATCACAGCTATCAATTAACATCATTTAGAAATGCTGATTAGTATGTTTAGCTGTGATTGGGCCTCATTACCTCCTTCATGAAGCTCATCAAGACGGGAAGCGAACGCTGAATTCATCTTCTGTCTGTCTGAACTTGGACTCATGGCAGAAAAAAGAGCATAGACCATAGACATATCTAATATGGGAACATTTTATCTGCATGAATATAAAGAGCACCCTTGTGCCTGCCCGAAATATATACAGCAAACCGGTTATTGCCATCCTAACGACAATTAAATGACAAATTCTGCAGTCTATAGGTGTAAATATACTGTACATGAATAAACATGGACAGAAACATAAAGTAATCTGCTTCTGCCAACCACTGTGAATTTGGATTTTAATCCTCTAGATACCATATATAATTACTTAGTGTTTTTTACAGGGTTTTTTTTGCACAGTAAAAATACCGTATGTGTGGCGCCCCGCCAAGCAGGCGTCACAGAGGGGTACTGCACTCGTAAAAGAGGTGCAGATACTCCAGCTGCAGGTGGATCATAGGATGGTAGGTGGCACGCATTCCCCAGAACGCCCACACTAGATTACACGGTGGGAGGTTACCTGGAAGGGAATAAAATAACCTCTAGGGGGAACAAGGATGTCTTTGCCTCTAAGTGTGAGCGCTTAGGGTCTCTCAGCTGAGGGACCAGAGGAGATGGAAGAAGAGGAGAGGGTTTGAGGAAAGATCCCAGGAGCAGACAGCCAAGAGGGAGTTAGAAAGAACTTGAGGAGGTTCATCCCTGAAAGCTTACAGGAACCCGCACCTGTGGGATCTATAGGACCACAGAAAATCTGGAGACCCGTGGAGTCTACAATTCTCCCGGGCACCTGAGCGACCGAGAGAGGGTACCAGGCACCGCTTGATGGGTGAGCGGCCAGCCAGCAGAAGGTTATCCAACGGGAGCAAAGGAGAGAGAAAGAAGGAGGTCAGGTAAGCTTTAAGGAACCAGACTTAATACCACCACTGGAAAGCAGGAAAGGAACAGACGAGGGTAGAGCACGAAGGCACACACCAAGGGTCCACCATACCACCTAAGATCTGCCTGCAGCCACCCGTTCAGCTACCTGTCCTCACACCATGAGGAGTGCTGCACTGTAACTTTGCATGCAACTAATAAAATGCCAGCAAAGTACCCGGAGGAACAGTGACTTTGGACTCGGTTTGCTTCCTTTGCATGAACTTGTTTCCTCACAGGAACGCTGCCCCGGAGGCCCAGTCCTACCTGTGGAGGACTTCACCATCTACCTCCGGCAGACTGTGGCGGCGCTGGTACATCTCACCAGAAACTACAGGTGGCGTCATGACAACAATCTTGTACATAATCCACTGTAAATATTTTCTCCCTTTTTGGAAGATAGGCCCAGGACACGGGGTCAGGCGCGGCCGCCATTCCCCGTAACAACACTAAAGCCCTCGAAACCTGACACCCGAGTACCCCAGAGCCTGGGCGCAACATGTGCAGCGTCAAAAACCCATTGATCGGTTATTCTGGGAACATAATCTAAAGGGGTTCACTCATCATCATAAATGGTAAAAATTACAAAGTGTCCAAAAAAAAGGAAATTTGCAATTTACGTCTAATTAAAAAGTACAATAACAATCATTATAGCCACAAGCAGAGAAGCTTCATGGTCACATCATTTGAAGACACATTATATGATGTTATAGTAATCCGGTCCAGATATTGTCTGTCCCTTTAAGGCCGGTTTCACATTGCAGGTTTGATACGATCCAAGGCTGTCAGGGTGAACCTGACAGCCCCGGATCGGATCCGCACACAGAACCGGAGGGCTAATATGTCCTCCGGTCCGGTGTGCACCCGGACGCAGCTGCTGCTGCTGAATCAGGACCGCGGCTGGCAGGGAGCTAGCCGCGGTCCTGAAACAACTGCGGCGTGTAGCCGCAGGTGTCCGGCTCCCAGATCCTCCCGGGCTGGTGCAATCCGGCCCCATAGGCTCCCATGGTAGGGAGCGCCGGATTGCTCCGGATCCGGGAGAATCCGGGAGTAGGTAATTAGAGGAGATTTTCTCCTCTCGGACACAAAAATGCTGCAAGCAACGTTTTTGTGTCCACGAGAGAATTCTGAATTCTCCCGGATTGTCCCGGACAGATAGAAACCGGATGGCGGAGAGCTGCCTTCCAGCTTCTATCCGGCCCCATAGTATACTATGGGAACACAATCCGGTCCGGGGCTGTCCGGTTTACACGGACAGCCTCGGATCGGATGTGACCGGCAATGTGAAAATGGCCTAACTATCCCTGGACCGTGAGTACCTTCTGTACACTGCAGCTCACTTATAAACTATCCCTCAAAAGTCATCAGTGAGTTTTAGACATATAACTTCATTTAAATTCATGCATTATTCAAAGAATGTTTCATTTGTTATATATTGCACTATTCATTTGATGTTTTCTAGCACCATCTGCACATGAAATGTATGATTTATATCTCTTTACAATGTGAATTCTGACATGTGAATTGAGCATTTAATAGGAGTAGCTACTCTAGTCTCATTTTTGTCTAAACAGAGCTGGAAAGTCCCCAGTCTAGTAAAGGATGCCAGGCAGAACAGAACTCATGTGAGGTCTCTCCTCACCACTTCCAGGTTGCATGCTTGGAAATTCATCCTTCTCTTTATTTCATTCATATCAAGACTTACAGCCATGCCTAATGCCTTGGATCTTTCTCTGATTCCTACAGCCAAGATGGCTAAAGACTTTTAACCCTGGATCCCCGCTGTCTGGATTAACCCATGCCTCTCCAGTAATAGGTCATACTAAATGTACAGAAGAATGTATTGCTCACGTGTTGAGGAATTTGAGGGTCCCCTGCCTCACCGCAATTATTCGTTATTATCTTCATATATTTTTCTCTGCACATGCCATGTCCAGCTGTGAAATTATTACAGGATTCCCAGGTCTGTAAAATACTCTTACTATATTTTACCTCCTCTGCTTTTATGCCACCCAAAGACAGAACTTTCTTCTAACTACTTACAAATACTGATAAATAATAGTTAAAGCTACAGAACCTCAATTCCGTGTCAGAATCTAACTCTGAACTGTGTTTGCCATGGACTACCCCTGTGAACTGTAAAGAATTTACTCCATGTCATATTTCCCCATTCTGCTGAAGTTAAGCAGTTGTTATCCCCAAGACGAAAGAAGGGGTGGATAGCAGTGAATGTAAAGACCCCATTACGAGGGCTTTACAATATTATTCATCTTTTTCTAAGGCTATGTTCCCATGATGGGTATTTGGTCAGTATTTTACATCATCGTAGCCAAAATCAATAGTGGAACAATCAGAGAAAAAGTGTAGTAGAAAGCCGTCAACACTTCTGTATTGTTTACACGCTCCTGTTTTTGGTTAAAAAAAAAAAACTTCACCAAATAATCAACGTGAGCATGTGGTTTTTACAAGAGAAGTTGTTAAATATACATTCATTTTTAAACTGACTAATTTCAGCTCACGGACCTTGACATTTCTTGTCTCCAACTGCTTCTTTAAGCTCCTGTATAGTAGAGATCTAGAAAGCAGTGGGCATTATTCTGTATGCTTTATGTTCAGTACTGAACCATTTGACAGACTAGATCAATTTGGTAATTCAAGTAATGCAGGATATTGATATTCCAAAGGTCAATCTTCTACTAGTATTACTTTCTGCTCTCCGAGCTTCTGTACAGCTATAAGGTAGGTCATCACTAAGAAATAGTATGAGGGACTAACAGAATGGCACCAAGTTGATATACTGTGTTTTGTATCATTTTAACTGTATCAGACCCACTGAGCGTAAGAAACTAGATTGTGTAATTCATTATCAACAAGGCATGGAATGAGCATATGGGAAAAATGTTGTGATATGTTACATACATGTTCTCATATACATTGGTAATCAAAATTAGAGAGCAACACACAATTTAATTAATGTTAAGGCCATTGTGTTGTCCTATGTGAAATTATCCTAACATGAGTAAATTAGCAGTCTTTTAAGTTTATTTTAAAAACTGAATATATTCTAAAACAGAGAATAAAAATGTAAATAAGATCAATGAAAATCAACTCTGATCAAAATTAGGGAAAATTTTGATACCTGCACGTTATTGGTGTTAATTTGGCACCTGGTGCTAATTTCCTTAATTATCTGACAAACTGTATTTAACTGGCAGCCTAACTTTCAAGTTTGCACTCACTTTGCAAAAATGGTGTGCCGATCCAAAGGGACTGAAACCCTCCGGCAGAAGATTGTCCAGATGAAGGCCACCCTACCAGCCGTAGCAACAGAAGATGGTTGTTCCTAGTCTGTGATTCCTAGCATATTGCATCTTTACAATATCACAAATTCTTTCAAGCCCCTCAACAAGGCTGGTCGCCCTCGAAATACAAATGCAAGAGGACATGATAATGCGGAGAATCTCCATGGTAATTGTTTCAACACTGCAGCTGGAATAGCTTCCAAGTTCAGCACTGCATAAGGTAGGGATCTGTCTCATCATACAGTGTCACAATGTTAAAGAGCATTTAGACTGAAAGCCCCATCTGTAGTGACCAAACTTCTTATTTTCAGAAAGAATTAAAAGGATAGACTCACCTTTGGTGAGGAGCATGTTGTGTGGACAGAGGAGAAGTGGTCCACAGTTCATTTTAGTAATGAAAGCTAGATTAATTCATTTGGGTCTGATGGCAAGACATTTTTGCTAATTAATTTAAAAAGAAAAATGAAATATCACATGGCTATTAGTATTCAGACCCTTTGGTCAGTGTTGAGTAGAAGCATCCTTTTCAGCTAGTACAGCCATTAGTCTTCTAGGAAATGATGCAACACGTTGTTCACACCTGTATTTGGGGATCCTCTACATTCTTCCTTGCGGATACTCTCCTGTTCCGTCAGGTTGGATGGTGAACGTTGGTGAACAGCCATTTTCAGGTCTCTCCAGAGATGCTCAATTGGGGTTAGGTCGGGGCTCTGGCTGGGCCAGTCAAGAATGGTCACAGAGTTGTAATGAAGCCACTCCTTTGTTATTTTAGCTGTGTGCTTAGGGTCAATGTCTTGGTGGAAGGTGAACCTTCGGCCAAGTCTGAGGTTCAGAGCACTCTGGATGAGGTTTTCATCCAAGATATCTCTATACTTGTCCGCATTCATGTTTCCTTCCTTACAACCAGTCGTCCTGTCTCTGCAGCTGAAAAAAAAAACCATAGCATTATGTTGCCACCACCATGTTTCACTATTGGGATTGTATTGGGCTGGTGATGAGCAGTGCCTGGTTTTCTCTGTATATACCACTTAGAATTATCACTGAAAAGTTCTTTGTCTCATCAGACCAGAGAGTCTTATTTCTCAAAGTCTGGGAGTCCTTCATGTGTTTTTTTTGCAAACTCTTTGCGGGCTTTCATATGTCTTGCACTGAGGAGAGGCGTCTGTTGTGCCACACTGCCATAAAGGCCCGACTGGTGGAGGGCTACAGTGATAGTTGACTTTGTGGAACTTTCTCTCCTCTCCCTACTGCATCTCTGGAGCTCAGCCACAGTGATCTTGGGGTTCTTCTTTACCTTTCTCACTAAGGCTCTTCTCATACAATTGCTCAGTTTGGCTGGATGGCCAGGTCTAGTAAGACTTCTGGTTGCCCAAACTTCTTCCATTTAAGAATTATGGAGACCGCTGTGCTCTTAGGAACCTTGAGTACTGCAGAAATTCTTTTGTAACGTTGGCCAGATCTGTGCCTGTGCCTTGTCTCTGAGCTCCTTGGGCAGTTCCTTTGACCTCATGAATCTCATTTAGTCTGACATGCACTGTGAGCTGTAAGGTCTTATAGACAGGTGTGTGCCTTTCCAAATCAGGTCCTATCAGTTTAATTAAACACAGCTAGACTCTAATGGAGTAGAACCATCTCAAGGAGGATCACACGGAAATGGACAGCATGTGACTTAAAAATGAGTGTCTGAGCAAAGGGTCGGAATACTTATTACTAGGGATGAGCAAGTGCTGAAATATTCGGACTGCGGTCATGTTTAATATTGGCGTGACCCATGAATTTCGGGTTTAGGGCCAGCTGATAACACAACCCCTTTATTACCCAGTGAACCATGGCACCAGGGCCCTGGATGAGCTGGATAAAGCGCCAGAAAATGGAGCTTCAATGAACGCGCCATTTTCTGGGGTGGCTGTGGGCTGCAATTTGCAGCAGGGGTGCCCAGAAAGCTTGGGCCTCCCTGCACTGTGGATACCAGCCTCCAGCTACCTAGCTGTACCTGGCTGGACATAGAAATAGCACGAAGCCCCATGCATTTTTTTATTATTATTTCATGAAATTCATGAAATAATAAAAAAAAATAAAAAAAGGGCTTCCCTATATTTCTGTTTCCAGGCAGATACAAATAGGCAGCTGGGGGTTGGAGGCAGCCCGTTCCTGCCTGCTGTACCCGGCTGGACACAAAAATTTGGTGAAGCCCACGTCAAACTTTTTTGGAAAAATTCATTAAAAAAATACATTTAGACACTGCATCTTTATTAATCCCTGGAGGCCAGATCGCTGCAGCATTGTAAGGGGTGTTAACTCAGGTCACCTGAGGACAGCTCAGGTGGCATGACCTGAGCTGTCTTCAGGTGACCTGATTTAACATCCCTTACAATGCCGCAGCGATCCGGCCTCCAGGGGTTAATAAAGATGCAGTCCCTAAATGTTTTTTTAGTTTTTTATGATTTTTTCCCAAAAAAATTTGATGTGGGCTTCGCTGTACTTTTGTGTCCAGCCGGGTACAACAGGCAGGAACGGGCTGCCCCCAACCCCCAGGTGCCTATTTGTACCTGCCTGGAAACAGAAATAGAAGGAAGCTCTTATTTTTTTATTATTTCATGAATTTCATGAAATAATAAAAAAAAAAATGCGTGGGGCTCTGCGCTATTTCTATGTCCAGCCAGGTACAACTAGGCAGCTGGGGGATGGAATCCACAGCGCAGGGAGGCCCAAGCTTTCTGGGCACCTCCCGCTGCCAATTGCAGCCCGCAGCCACCCCAGAAGATGGCGCGTTCATTAAAGCGCAATTTTCTGGTGCTGTATCCAGCTCATCCAGGGCCCTTGTGCATTGGCTCACTGGGTAATAAAGGGGTTAGGGCCAGCTTTGAGTTATCAGCTGGCCCTAATCCCGAAATTCATGGGGTCACGCCAATATTAGACATGAGCGCCATGAATTTCTAGTGAATTTGTAAAAACAAACACAACACACTGAAGAAATATTTTATTAGAAATAAAACAAAAAAAGACATTTTAGACTCCACCTTTAATTATTAAAAAATCCTCTTCCATCCGCCGTAATCATAAAGCGCAATGTCCACACTGCTACATCGCTCTGCATAGCCACACATGTCTATGCAGAGCAAGAGCAGGCAGAAGAATGACTGTCTCAGTCAGGATTCACCTCAGGTCAGAGCTCGGTCTATGACCACGGGTGAACCTTGCTGTCACAGCCGAACTCTGCTGCCGGCCGCTGGCAGAGCAGTGAATATACTGGAAGTAATTAACTTCCGGTTTATTCACTGCTCTGCCGACGCTCGGCAATTTCCGGAGGCCGGAGGCAGGGTTTGGCTGTGACAGCAGGGTTCATCCACGGTCATAGACCGAGCTCTGACCTGAGGTGAATCCTGACTGAGACAGTCATTCTTCTGCCTGCTCTTGCTCTGCATAGACATGTGTGGCTATGCAGAGCGATGTAGCAGTGTGGACATTGCGCTTTATGATTACGGCGGATGGAAGAGGATTTTTTAATAATTAAAGGTGGAGTCTAAAATGTCTTTTTTTGTTTTATTTCTAATAAAATATTTCTTCAGTGTGTTGTGTTTGTTGACAGAAAGCTTGGGCCTCCTTGCACTGCGGATTCCAACCCTCAGCTGCCTAGTTGTACCTGGCTGGACATAGAAATAGCGCGTAGCACCACGCATTTTTTTTTATCATTTCATGAAATTCATGAAACGGCTGCTGGATGCAAAAACAAACACGCCCTGAGGGCTAAAGAATATAGCCCCTGCTAATTAACATGGCTAATGAGGGAGTATTAAATCATTTTTATCTATTTTGACAAGATGCTTTTAGGACACAAAAGGAGTGTGAGATTAGAGATAGGATGCTGCAGGAACTTGTTTTTGTAGCTTAGGTGGCATTTTGGAGGTGACAGGATCCCTTTAAGTATTTATGACTCACCGTGGCCGGGACTCCGAGGGACAGGCGTTTTCTTCTTCCTCCTTGTCACGGGAACCGCGCCTGCCGGTAGTGGGGCCCGATGGTCCAGATTCAATAAAAACGTCGTTGGTTGAACAGATTAAGGGGTTAATTGTTTCGTGACGCCACCTATGAGTGTTCTGGTGATGCCCACCGGCGCTGCTTAGGCCTCCGGGGGATGGAATGCAGCAAGATGGAACGCTCCCCACAGGCTGAGCAGTAGTCCCCGGAGCCAGGAGCGGCACAAGATATTCTGAGGCAGCTGCAGTTACCTTAGTGTGCGGAGAGAGCCAGTTCATAAGAAGGCACGGACACTGAAAGTCTCTGTAACGGGTACTTTACTGTAACCAGCAGGTGATACATGGCATACAGTGACAGGTAACGGACTGGGTGGACTTAGCAATGACCAGTGTTTCTCAGAGCTCCGCGGTGTTCCTCCATTCTAACTAAGCTGTGTTGCCGAGGTCGCCATGGAATACCAGGTCGGGTACAAGGAGGCTGCCTCAATTGCCCTACTGGAGAATTCTGGCCGGATTTGTGGGGAGCCTTGGGTCCTTTTAGTGGGTACTCTGCTGGCTAAACGACTCTGTGTATGCGGCAGTGGTGGGGTGCTCCTGTAAAGCGGTCCTTCCACTCCTGGTTCGCGTAGCAGTGCTGAACAACTACTAGCTCCGGTACCAGTAGACCGGTTGTGGTTGGGCACGGGATGATCTTGACCCGTATACATTCACCCAGAGTCCGGTTGTTGAGGCACCGGGGTAATGGCGCCTAACCGGGGTGATAGCCAGGGGGCTGCACGGGACTGTGCAGGCCCCCTCTCCTAGGTTGCGGAGCTTGTTGTTTTTGCTCCCTTCTCCTACGTTGTTCTCTTCAGTTCTCCTTCTACACACTACCACTACACTCCCACCAGGACCTTATTGGCCTTCTATGCTGATGATGCATGTAGGGTATGGAGCTCTGAGTTAACTGTGTCATTGCTTAGTCAGAGAATATTGCTGCTGCTGTTTTGGCTGCAATACCCTCCTGTGACGTACTCGGTGCGGGGCGCCACATTTACATCGATTTCTCTTGCTAACAAGGTACCAAAATATTATTTTGTATTGTACTTTGCAATTTAAGTTCAAAATACATTCCTCCTTTATTATAGAATAATAGGTCACATTCAGATTCCATATTTATAGATAACAAATGTAGGACAAAAGCATGAAAACACAGATAGAAAACGTGATCATAAATCCTCATGGTGCAGTGATATATCAAAAATTGTGAAGCCTGTGAATATATAAAAAACAAAAAATTAATATAAAGTACTATTTAGTATGATCAAATTTATAATCTCAGCATAAAATGATCATACTGTTAAAGTCTCAGACGGTCAGACCTATTAAAAAGGAAAAATCATTATTTACAAAAGACAATGTATCTTATAATCTACATTAAGACCATTTAGCTTCAGAGTTTTTAGCTGGTGGATCCATTCTAGCTCACGTCTTTTTAATAATCGTATCCGATCTCCACCTCGTCTCTGCACTGGGAACATGTCTATCAACCGGAACCTCAGATCATTCTCTGTGTGTCACATGTTCACAAAATGCTTGGGGATCGGCAGTTCTCACTTCTTTTTCCCTATGGTATGCCTGTGATGCGCAATTCTTATCTTAAAATCCCACGTCGTCTCACCGACATACCATAAAGAGCAGGGACATTCCAAAAGATATATCACGAAAACGGATGTACATGTTAAAAAGCACCTTATATCATACCGGGCACCAGTTGCTGGATGTGTAAAGGTGGGACCGTTTAGCATTAAGCTGCAACTAATACATGAGAGATAAGGATAGCGACCCTTTCTTTTTGACCCTGTAAAATATGCTTAAATACAAGAGGGGTGGGGGACAAGAAGCGCAATAGTGCCCTATCACTAGAGACACTACAGGATGTTGAGGTGGTGCTATGGAACCACTCACCTGATACAGTTGTGATCCCCACAACTGGTTTAAAGAGCCTCAGTACTCCAGCTGCTGCAGGACCTCCACCGACCACTCACACATAGTGATATCCAGAAGATGATGGGAAAAAATGGTGTGTCACGGTCCGCGCTGCTCAAGTCCAAGAAAACTCACATGAGAGTCAGAGTTTCATAAAGCAGATTCTTATTCTTTATTCTTCTACTCCAACGCGTTTCGGTGCCCCACCTGGCACATGTTTCGGTGCAAGCCTTGAGAATGTAACCCTGAAGAAGGTGCAAGGTCGAATAAAGGAGCAGCACATACAAGCATTGTCTTCCTTCGCTTCATTTTGGGCAGCAGCGCGGACCGGAGACACCACTCCTGTTTGGTTTTCTGAAACTCGTATTTACACCCAGGACATATATAATTTACAGTAAACCAAAATTCAACTCAGTTTAAAAATGCGACTGACTTGTTTCATGTGTTTTCTTACCCTGTTCAGACTAGGGATCTTGTCTGTACTTTGATATAAGACTAGATTAGATTAGCATTCTCTTCAAAATTATATGTTATTGATTTATTATTACGTTAAGGTACCGTCTAGCGCAGCGATATGGCTTCCATATCGCCGTAAATTTGTGTATTTCGGCGATGTGGAAACCACATCGCCTGTGTGTAGTGGCGTGAGACAATGTGATTTTACGGTGAGAATCACCGGTGGAGCGTCGCCTGATCGCCCTGCACTGCAGTGAAATCAGGCAACAACCACCAGGCGCATCTTGGCGTGTGACAGGGTGATAGCGATGTAGCTAGGGTGCTCAGACCATCTAGAAGCAATTCCAGAGGCGTGCCTGAGCATTCTGTTTAGCTCGCCCCGTCTGCCGCGATTAGTGGTCGCTCCTACATTCTCATTGGCTGGCCATGGCTAAGGCGCCATATTTGAATAGCGATAAAGTAGAAAGGACACATGCGTCATGTAGTTTGCAGACATCCTGACAAGGCTGAAGTGTCAAGCCCAATAGGACGGGGTACTCGGTACCGGACCGGGTCTGCTACTGGGGAAGTCACGGGTGGTCATGGTCCGGACCGTGTCCCGGGCTGGCAAATAAAAGGGGATATTTACAGGTGACGCCACCCACTGTGTGCGGCCAGTGATGGGGCCGCCGCTGCTGCAGAACCTCCGGGGATGGTGTAATGGCACCGTAGATGGTATAGTTCCCGTGGTCAGAACTGTATTCCCCGGGGCAGAGATGGTTAAAGTCTATGGTGTAGCGTACAGGCTTGGTGCTGAGTGCAATTCACTTACTAGCCAGATGCTGCAGAAATCCTTCCTCGGTGCTGGAGCTGGCAAGCTGTGGCTCTTCAGGTGGAGGGCTGTTATAATCCTGTATGGAGGGAATAATTCGCAGGCAGAGACACACAAGAAAGTTGGATTCAGGGTTCACCGTGTTTACTTCTTACGTTCTCAAGTGCTTGTTACAGTTCAACACAGTTCTTACAGTCGGTTACAAGTCTCAATACACAGGCACACTTTCCCCTCCGGGTTCCCTTTACTCTCTGCAGCCAGGTCTCTTTCCCTGTGACCCCTCACTCTGTCTCTGTGTCCTTTCTGGGCTGTTAACTCTTTCTCTGTGCTCGCTTGGTGTGCGTCTCCTGACAGTATGGCGGTGACTCGGGCCCCTGTGGGTCCTCCTGGTTGTCACTGATCTGGCTGTCCTTTGGGGTAGGGACCCTAACGTATAGCTGTGATCCCCCGTTGGTTGTCTGGGGATGCCGGGTGAAACTACGGTCCCCTCTAGAGCCGACACTCTACTCAGCCCAGCCTCCAGCAGTCCTCCAGTGTGAGGCTCTACTAGGCTCTCTCTACTGTGTCTTCCAGTGTCATAGGAGGGCTACTCCACCTGCAGTCTGTCGTCTCGGCTGTAATTCTAGGGCCAGGGTCTCACCGTCCCTCTCTTCCCTTCACACTCCTGGTGGTACTGGCTCCGGATAGGCTTTCTCTCTCCTCCAGCTCGCACTGGATCGGTACAGATTCTGCGCTCCTTACACCCCACTTTGCCAGGACGTGTGATTCCTTCTTTCCTTCTCAGCTTGACTCGGCCTACTGCTGTCTATCGTCCTGTGCCGTGCTCCTCAGCCTGCTGCTTGTCTGTGTCTTTGCTGCTCGGCACCCTGGGCCTACTCTTGGTCTTTTCTGGTCGGCTCACTCTGGCCTACTGACTCCTTCCTCCTCCCCCTTCACTATTTCTACTGTCAGTCACCTGACTACGTGCGTGCCCAACCCACTTCTCTAAACCCACCACCCCTCGCCTGCATAGAGTTCCTAGGCTCCGGGCTGGATGCTGCCATCTACTGTACGTGGGTTGTGTGGGCAGTGAGGGTGTTGATATGCAACAGTCGTCCTACCTGCCTGGCTGCAGTTCCCTTTGTGGCCTCCTGAATGCAGGGGCGCCACAGAAGCAATTGTGTCGGCCATTCGGAGTGGTAGGGGTGCGGTGAAAAACACTCTGGCACGCCTGTCTCCTCGCTGTACTCACACTCTATGCCAACATCGCTGATGAGATGGTGGCGTGTGATGCGGCGATCTGGAAAAAAGAAATTGCTTCCGGTCTTCTGCAGGCGATTTCCGGAACGCAGACGAGATCTCTATGTGTGACAGGGCGACGGCGATGTGCAAAAATGTTCCCGAAAAGTGCGCGCTCACGTCAAATTGCCGGCGATATGGAAGCCATATTGACGCGTGTGACGGTACCTTTAGATACTTAGTAGAGATTAGTAAATGATGGTAATGCACTGTGCAAAGGATTAATAACCCATGAATGTCTTCAACTATAACAAAAACCTTCTAATGATCGTAGTATAAAAAGTAGGGGCATATATAAAATTAGAGTCCTACAGCAGAAACAAAAATACATGGCTACAGATTCATGATAATGGGTCAGCATACAGCCATGCAATCTCACAACACAAAAAAGACACTAGATTTGTTCTATTACATTATAGTAGTTAAACTGAAGGAATTGAAAAACAAAGTACAATAGTAATAATAATAATAAATCTTTATTTATATAGCGCCAACATATTCTGCAGCGCTTTACAATACAGTGATATACGAATGGTCATAGGTAACAATAAAAATATACAATACAGTAAGTAATTAAAGTAAAGAATCAATGTAAAAAATCCAATACACTAAATACACTAACCAGAGAATCAATGTAAAAGTACAATAAATAAAGCAGAAAAACAATGTAAAAAAATACAGTACATTATTTAGATACAATACAATAAACATAGAATCACTGTAAAAAGTACAACACAATAAATATAGTCCAAAACAAATTAGGTGGATCCAGCGTGCATTCTGCTTGCTTAATGTGTTTATTGGCACATAAATAAAAACATCACAACCCCGTGGGGTCCCGCTATACGCGTTTTGAGGTCCTCCCCTTAGTCGTTAGGACCCCACGGGGTTGTGATGTTTTTATTTATGTGTCAATAAACACATTAGGCAAGCAGAATACACGCTGGATCCACCTCATTTGTTTTGGATTACTAAGGAAGGTTGCCATGCCATTGATCCAGTGTCTGGAATCCTGGGAGTAATTTGTCTAGGAAGCCGCCTTCCTTTTCCCTTTTCCTAATTCAGCAATAATAAATATAGCACAAGGACTAAAAAGTACAATACAATAATTAAAGCAAAAATAAAGGTGACCCCGCTCAAAAGAGCTTACAATCTGCAACGAGATAGGGGTTACACAAAGTTTAGGGCCTTATTACAGTAATGGACCAGGCATCTTGAAGAAGTGGGGGATAGAAATAATGTTAAATGAATGGTCACCAGCCAATCTGTGTAGAGCTTTTGGGTTTGGTGGAGTTTGAAAAAGAGTTATGACCAGAGAGATAGTGAATGTGCTATATACAGTACAGAGGACTTCTATTAGAGAGCATGATAGGCCGCCTTAAAAAGATGTTTTTACGGAGCGTCTAAAGGTATGCAAGTTGTGGATAGTCCTGATTTCTTGGGGTAGAGCATTCCAGAGAATTGGTGCAGCTTGGGAGAAGTCTTGGAGTCGGGAATGGGAGGATCAGATTACTGCAGATGTTAGTTGAAGGTCATTTATAGAACGTAGAGAGAGGGTAGGGTGATAGACAGTGATGATGGAGGAGATGTAGGAAGGTGCTGCACTGTGAAGAGCTTTGTGGGTGAGAACAAGCAGTTTGAAATGGATCCTGTAGTTTATGGGCAGCTAGTGCAATGAATGGCACAGAGCGGAGGCATGTGAGTAACAATTGGCCAGGTAGGTGATCCTGGCTGCTGCATTAAGGATGGACTGTAGAGGGGAAAGTTTAGAGAGCAGGAGGCCAATTAATAGAGAATTACAGTAGTCAAGGAGGGAATAGATTAGGGCCGTGGTGAGGGTTTTTGTTGTTTCCATGATGAGAAAGGGGCAGAATCTAGAAATGTTCTTCAGGTGCAAGTGACAAGAGCGGATGAGAGATTGTATATAGGAGGTGAAAGAGAGATCAGTATCAAACATAACACCCAGACAGTGAGCCTGCTGCCTAGGCGTTATCATGGTGCCGCACACCGAGAGGGAGATGTCAGATTTAGGGAGGTTAGTAAAGGGCAGGAGCAGAATAAGTTCAGTTTTGGAAAGGATGAGTTTCAAATAGAGAGCAGATATGATGTTGGACACTGCAGCTAGACAGTCATTAGTGTTTTGTAATACAGCAGGGGTAAGGTCAGGGGCTGAAGTGTATAATTGTGTGTCATCAGCATAGAGATGGTACTGGAAACCAAATTTGCTGATGGTTTGTCCAATTGGGGCCGTGTAGAGAGAGAAGAGAAGAAGTCCAATGACTGAACCTTGAGGGACCCCAATAGTGAGAGGAAAGGGAGAGGAAGTGGAGCCAGCGAATGATACACTGAAAGAGCAGTCAGAAAGATAGGAGGAGAGCCAGGAGAGAGCGGTGTCCTTTATACCGATGGAGTGCAGCATAGAGAGTAGGAGATGGTGGTCAACAGTGTCAACATTTGCAGAAAGATCAAGAAGAATAAGCAGAGAAGCAGAGAGTGTTCTCCATTACATTTTCCGGCAGTAGGTCATTGGTCACTTTCATGAGGGCAGTTTCTGTAGAATGTAGGGGGCAGAAACCAGACTGTAATGGATCTAGAAGAGAGTGAGTAGAGAATGTAACGGGTGACATGGGTGTAGACCAGGTGCTCCAAGAATTTAGAGATGAAGGGGAGATTGGAGACTGGTCTATAATTACAAACAAATTAAGTTATATATAGCAATTAAATGTTAAATGTTATTTAATGGAGCTGTCTGAGTGTCACATGGCGTTTGGCTCAAAAATGTCAGAGTGTCATGGCGTCATCTTGCGCTGTTCACACTACAGACTTGGGTATCGATCAGCTGTGTTCTCATTAGTGATCAGGCTGGTTGTGGAGCCCTCTGGGACGGGGTACTCGGTGTCGGACTGGGGTACTGCTGGGGGATGTCACGGCGTTCCTGGTCCGGACCGTGTCCCGGGCCCGCACAATAAAATGGGGGGGTATTTACAGGGGATTTGTCACTCGTGACGCCACCCACTATATGCGGCTAGTAATGGGGCCGCCGCTGCTGCAGAACCTCCGGTGATGATGGGATAGCAGCTTGGATAGAATAGTTCCTGTGGGCAGAACTGGGTTCCCCGGGGCAGTGGTAGTAGTAGTTAAAGTCTGTGAGGATAGTTATTGATGCTGCAGGAGAGTAGGGGTAGCAGTAGAGATGATGAGAGTAGAGGTAATCGCAGTATATGAGGGCAAGTGGGGCTTCAGTATAAGGATCACACACACTCACGGTTTCTGTTGTTTTCCAAGTCTTTACTTGCAGATGGTATAACACAGTATTGTCCACGGAGTCTGTACCGGGTTGCTCTCACCCTGACCAGGTCCTTGGCTTCCTACTTAAGCGCTGTGTGTGGCCCTGCTGCTGCTTGTAGCTGAACTGCTGGCCCTGTCTCTGCTCACGGGTACCAATCTGCTGGGCAACTTGAGTCCTCTGTGTCACTGACCCCTCCGTGTTGCTTTGCTATGGTACAGTGAAGATGGTGGACCTTCACTATGCCCGTGTTTACTGTCCTGCCTGTCTCAGGCACAGCCTCGGATCCGGTATCCGTCTTAAGCGCCTCTCCGGGGTTAAGTTTGGGGTAACTCTTTATCCCAGGGATGTTCCTCTTTTACTCTGTCTCCTTTCCTCAGACCTCTCAGTACCTCCACTTCTACTTGACTCTGCTCCTGCTCCAGACTCAAACTCCACTAACTGTCACTCCTGCTCTGTGGTAAACAACTTAGCTCCTCCTACTAGTGCAGGTGCCACCTAAACTCCTCCCACTTTCTAGTGTAGTGTTGTGTGGGGAGTAAACCTGTGTTGATGTTTCTGTAAGAAAGATGATGGGAGTATTGGTGTATCACGGTCCGCGCTGCTCCAGGGCTTAAAAAACTCACCAAAGAGTCAGTCAGATTTCCATCCTTTATTCTCCTTCAGGTGATGAAGGTGCCAGGCTAGGCGCCGAAACGCGTAGGAGAAGGAGAATAAAGGATGGAAATCTGACTGACTCTTTGGTGAGTTTTTTAAGCCCTGGAGCAGCGCGGACCGTGATACACCTATACTCCCATCATCTTTCTGGATTATAACCACTGTTCAGTGGTCGGTGGAGGTCCTGCAGCAGCTTGGAATGATATTTCCTAAACGCCTTCAAACCAGTTTTGGGGATCACAACTGCATCAGGTGAGTGGCTTCTCAGCACCACCCCATTACGATTAGTGTCACTAGTGATAGGGCACTATTGCGCCTCTTGTCCCCCACCCTTTTATATCTTACATTGATGTTTCTGTGGCACATTAACCCTTGGGGTGCCACATTCCCCCTTAGTTAAAGACAGTACTCCGGGACTGTGGAACAATAAAGAAACAAACGATTAATACAATTAATATTTACAAAGACTTAAAAGTAAAAATCACAAAAATCACTAAACTTCAAAAACAGTCCAAAAATTTAAAAAGCAGTCCTTCCGGGGGTTTAGTCTTTTGCCTCCGGGCTGATGAATGTATACTAGAAAGTTTATACCACAACCAGTCCGTGGTAGTATGGTCCATAAAAATAAAATAAAAGGAAAAAGTTTGAAGAATATGCAAGAAGTTCATACAGGATAGTCTCTGTAGGTACTGGGCTTTTTTAACGTTGCATTAACTATGTACATTTGTTTACCGGGTTCAATTTATATTTACACAGACATATTTATATTTTACAGTTAACTTGACCTTTTAATCCCTGTACCTAGCTGGTAACTGACCTCTGGTACTACGCTCGGATCTGCGTAAAACAGGTATACTACTTGCATGTAGCCTATTGGTGCTGGTAGGCATGTACCTATTTGTAGTGTTTGGTACTATGTTAGATGAAGATCTGACTGTAGGACTGGCAAGTTCACTAGGACCAGGAATTTGTTCTTCATCTACGGGTTCTACTTCCAGTTCTTCAGGTCTTGGGACTTCTTCAGGTAACACAGGTTCTGGTGTTGATTCCACCATTGAAGGGAATGCAATCATTGGTACGACAACTGCTCCATGGTAATTTGGCCATGTTTTAGGGAAATCTCCTAGTACCGTGTGGAATACTTCTTCTTTTTCTTCAATAGGTTGGACCTGTACAGGTTCTGTTACTTCAGGTGTCTTCAGTGTTTCAGGACACAATTTTAGCTGATCACGAGATACGACTTGTGACGTTTTTCCTTCATCTTTGCTTATCAAACAGGTTTTAACATTGTCTAGGTTAGATGGTAAGACTGTGTATGGGACGGTTTCCCACTGATTATCCAGTTTGTCAATGCGTCTCTTTCTCTTGAGAACTTGATCACCTTCTTGTAATGGCATTGCATGAGCATGTTTATTAAACGTTTTCTCTTGTCTTGCTCTTGCTTGCTGAATATTTCTCTCTACACATTCTTGAACTTGTTGATACTGTTTCTGACGTTGGGTATCCCAATCTGATTCTTCTTCTACTTCTGTATCTGGTTTTACGATTCCCATTTCTAGATCAATTGGTAATTTACCGGGTCTTGCACGCATAAGGTATGCTGGAGTGCAGTTTGTAGAACTCATGGGTACATGGTTGTATAAGTCTACCAAGTCAGGTAATTTATCTGGCCACTGGTTTCTTTCTGATTCTGGTATGGTCTTTAACAGTTCAATTACAATATGATTCATTTTCTCTCATAAACCATTTGTTTGAGGATGATACGTTGTTGTGCGAATCCTCTTACAACCGTACATATTGCAGAATTCCTTGAATAGTTCTGATTCAAAAGCTGGACCTTGGTCTGCAAGGACTTGTTCTGGGTAACCATGTGGTCTACAGAAATGCGTCTGGAATGCTTTTGCTGCCGTCTTTGCTGTCAGATCTTTAACAGGTACCACCACTAAGAAGCGTGAGTAATGGTCCACGATGGTTAAGGCATAGACATAGCCGGACCGGCTCGGTGACAACTTGACGTGGTCTAATGCGACTAGCTCGAGTGGCTGCTTGGTTACTATTGGTTGAAGCGGAGCTTTCTGTGGATCTTTCCTTCTGAGGTTGCATGCGGCACATCTGCACCATAGTTCAATGGATTTTCTCATGCCAATCCAATAAAATCTTTCTCTCAGGATCGCTTCTAACTTCTTCCATCCAAAATGACTTGCACCGTCATGATAAGCTTCTAAGACCATTTGAGTGGCTCGCTTGGGCACGATTATCTGCCAGACCAGTTCATGCGTTTTAGGATTGGTATGCTTTCTGCAGAGCTTCCCTTGATGCAGGAACAACTTGCCTCTATCTTTCCATAGCTGTATAGCTTCAGCTGGGGCATTCTGATCAGGGTGTGCGCGTTGTTGCATAAGCAGTTCTTTCACTAGCTTCACGGCTGGATCATTATCTTGGGCTTCGGCCCATCCGTAATGTCTTAACGGGTTAAGATTTACTTCCTGCTTTCTTTGGTAGGCGCTGGGTTGATAATCTTGTACCTTTGAACGATGAAAGGCCGGTAGTTCAATCTCTTCCAACTCTTCCGGTTCCTCTTCCACGTCTTTCAGGTGCAGCATCCGTGACAAGGCATCTGCGTTCCCGTTCTTGCGACCTGCTCTGTATTTGATGACAAAGTTGTAATTAGATAGCCAGGCTATCCATCGCTGCTCCAGAGCTCCTAGTTTCGCTGTATCCAGGTGAATCAACGGGTTGTTATCCGTGTAGATGGTGAATTCTGCACCTGCCAAGTAATGTTTAAAACGTTCAGTCACAGCCCAAACTACTGCCAATAGCTCTAACTTGAAGGAGCTGTAGTTCTCGGGATTTCTTTCTGTAGGCCGGAGCTTCCTACTTGCAAAGGCAATGACTCTTTCTTTGCCTCCTTCCATCTGTGATAATACTGCTCCCAGTCCAACGTTGCTGGCATCCGTGTATAGAATGAACGGTTGATGGTAATCAGGGTATGCCAGGATCTCTTCTTCCGTCAGTGCACTTTTCAGCTTATTGAAGGAATCTTCTCTTTCCTCATCCCACCGTGTCAGGAAATTACAGGATGAAGTCTTCTTTGATCGTCCTACTAGAATGTCTTGCAGAGGAGCTGCTAGCTTCGTGAATCCTCTGATAAATCTTCTATAATAGCCTACCAGGCCCAGGAATTGCCTCACTTCTTTCACATTTGTAGGTCTTGGCCAATCCCTTATCACTGTGACTTTATCAGGATCCGGTGCTACTCCCTCTGAACTCACGACGTGCCCCAGGTACTGTACCTTTGGTTTGAGAAGGTGACACTTGGATGGCTTGATCTTCATGCCATATTTGGACAAAGCTTCGAACACTTCTGCCAGGTCTTGTAGATGTTGCTCATACGTCTTGGAATAGACTATGACGTCATCTAAGTGCAGAAGGACAGTTTCAAAGTTCTTGTGTCCTAAACAGCTCTCCATCAGACGTTGGAAGGTCCCGGGTGCGTTGCAGAGTCTGAACGGCATACAATTAAACTCACAGAGGCCCATCGGCGTAGTAAACGCTGTCTTCTCCTTGTAAGCCTCGGCCACAGGAACCTGCCAGTACCCACTAGTCAGATCAAGGGTGGAAAAGTAGTTAGCAGATTTTAGTGCAGCTAATGACTCCTCAATCCTAGGTAATGGGTATGCGTCCTTATGTGTGATGCGATTAATCTGCCGGTAATCTATGCACATTCTCATGGTCCCATCCTTCTTTTTAACTAACACTAGAGGTGCTGCCCAGGGGCTACAACTGTCTCTTATTACCCCTGCAGATTTCATCTCTCTGAGCATATCTTTGGTGGTTTGGTAGTGAGCTGTTGGTAAGGGTCTATACCTCTCTTTTATAGGCTAATGGTCACCTGTGGGTATAGTGTGCTCTACCCTTTAATCTGTCCAAAGTCTAACAGGTGTTTAATGAATATTTGTTCATATTCCTTCACTACCCGGTATACTCCATGCTTGTGACGGGGAGGTGTAGAACTGGTACCTACATGCAACTTTTGGCACCAATCCTCCAGCTTCTCCTCTGAGCCATTGTCATCCGCCTGACTTGACGGGTTCAAGGGTTCGGTGGCTGTGATGTTATTGTTATCAACCGTGTACAACTTAGCCATGGTAGCATACTTAGGTAATGTGACCTCGTCTTCTCCGCAGTTTAATAGACGTAATGGCACTCTTCCCCTGTGTACGTCAACTACTCCTCTCGCTGTGAGTATGGTGGGTCTGCTATCTGAGTACACGGGTTCTACCAGGGCTTGATAGTCTTGCCCCTTGATGCCTATTGCGGCTCTACACCAGACCAACATTTCAGTTTTGTGAGGAATTACAATGGGTATTGGATCACTTACTCGTACACTGCCGATCTCACCTCCGGAGATTTCTACCTGCTGCTTCAACATCAAGGCTTTGATCTCTTTGTGCAGAAGCCTCTGTTGTGCAGTTCCTACAGTCTCGGCGATTTGCTGCAAAACACTTAACACTTCGGAAAAACATTTCTCAATTACATTAATTCCTATCAGCATCACTGGTTCACGTTCTCGCCGGTTAACATCTATGATTATAACACCCTGGTTCTGCAATTCTACCTTCCCAACCTGAATATTCATCTCTCTAAACCCGACCTTTGGTATTACCTGTCCATTACTAGCCCATACCTCAAAGTTAAAGTCATCTGGCGCATTAGTAATGTCTGAATCAGCCCAGTACCTTTTATAAAGAACACGTGGGATGGATGTTATTTGGGACCCGGTATCCAGCAAGGCACTAAAGGGAATGCCATCCACCACAATAGGGATCACCGGTTTTCCTCCCACGAATCTGTCATACCAGGCTGAGGGGCCTTGAGTGTTCATTCCTGGGGAGCGGCCCGCCTGCCCAGGGAATCGTCCTTTCAAGAACACTCCCCAGCAAGATGGCCTGGTTTCTGGCAACGACGACAAATGGGCTGTTCATCTGGTTGCTAGCGATCGCTGGGTCGTCCTCTTGCTGCTGGGTATCTTCTGGACCTCGTCCACTGGACATCCTCTCTGCTGGTCGCCGACTTGGTCTTGGGTGCAGGGTTTGACTCTCGCAGTTCCTTGATGACCTTGGCCATAGAGATCACGGTGTCTGTCAGGGCATCTAGCTTTTGATTGATTGCGGCATTAGAAATTAGTTCCCCAGTCTCAGCAGCAGTTGCTGACATGGCAGATGTCGCTGGCGCTGCCGGCTGCTGAGGTGCTGCTGCAATGTCCAGGACAGTGGATAGCTCCCGTGGCTCTTCCAGCTGCTGCAAACGGATAGCTCTATCTTTCAGCTCAGTAAATGTCATGTCAGGGTTCTGCAGCAGTGTCATGCTTAACTGTCCTCGGTGGGAAGGGGAATGGAGGCCCTCTATAAATTGGTAAAATAGCATTTTATCAGCTCCCGGGGCTAAAGCAGGTTCTGCCAACTTAAGGGCTCTGAGTGCTTCCTGCAGGTTCAAGGCAAAGTCTCTGGCACTCTGTTTAGGTTTCTGGTGGCATGCAAAGAACCTCATCTTAGCCCGGGTATCAGCAGCAGATTCAAACGTTGCTTTCAGTCTGGCTGCTAGATGCTCTACAGTGTCCTTATCTGTGTCCAGCCAGGACGCAACCTCACGCCGTGCATTGCCCATTAACTGTCCCATTATCATTCCTACACGCTGGGCTTCAGTGAGGGGGTACATCACATAATATTCTTATCTTTAGCATAAAGTCAGTTAGTGTATTAGGCTCAACGGAGTATTGGGGCAGCCACATTGCCCCTGGAGTATACGGCATCAGGAACGGCATGATGGGTGCTGTTCCTTGCGCCACTGCACCGCCGGGTACTATCGCTGGGTCCGGTGCTGCAGCTCCACCGGCTGTTCCATCGCCGCCTTGTGCATTGGGCTGCGACATCTTGGGCCCCCTTAGCAAATATCCGCCCTCCGTCTTCCTCTTCTGTCCGGATGTCTAACAAAGGTTCCGCTGCGCACCAAGGATTCTCTTCCCTTCCGGATGACATCAGAGCGGTGAGTGGTTTTTCTTCCCGCGCGTCGCGCGCTCTGCAATGGCGGATTTTGAAATTTGCAGTATCTGTGGCGCGGTTACAATTCAGCTTGCCGCGCGCCCAGCAATGGCGGCAGATTTAAAACAGTCACTAATCACGGCACACAATGCCCGATACCGGGCACGGTAGATCCTGTTCGTGACGCCAGGTTGTGGAGCCCTCTGGGACGAGGTACTCGGTGCCGGACCGGGGTACTGCTGGGGGATGTCACGGCGGTCCTGGTCCGGACCGTGTCCCGGCCCTGCGCAATAAAATGGGGGGTTATTTACAGGGGATTTGTCACTCGTGACGCCACCCACTATATGCGGCCAGTAATGGGGCCGCCGCTGCTGCAGAACCTCCGGGGATGATGGGATAGCAGCTTGGATAGAATAGTTCCTGTGGGCAGAACTGGGTTCCCTGGGGCAGTGGTAGTAGTAGTTAAAGTCTGTGAGGATAGTTATTGATGCTCCAGGAGAGTAGGGTTAGCAGTAGAGATGATGAGAGTAGAGGTAATCGCAGTATATGAGGGCAAGTGGGGCTTCAGTATAAGGATCACACACACTCACGGTTTCTGTTGTTTTCCAAGTCTTTACTTGCAGATGTTATAACACAGTATTGTCCACGGAGTCTGTACCGGGTTGCTCTCACCCTGACCGGGTCCTTGGCTTCCTACTTAAGCGCTGTGTGTGGCCCTGCTGCTGCTTGTAGCTGAACTGCTGGCCCTGTCTCTGCTCACGGGTACCAATCTGCTGGGCAACTTGAGTCCTCTCTGTCACTGACCCCTCCGTGTTGCTTTGCTATGGTACAGTGAAGATGGTGGACCTTCACTATGCCCGTGTTTACTGTCCTATCTGTCTCAGGCACAGCCTCAGATCTGGTATCCGTCTTAAGCGCCTCTCCGGGGTTAAGTTTGAGGTAACTCTTTATCCCGGGGATGTTCCTCTGTTACTCTGTCTCCTTTCCTCAGACCTCTCAGTACCTCCACTTCTACTTGACTCTGCTCCTGCTCCTGACTCAAACTGAACTAACTGTCACTCCTGCTCTGTGGTAAACAACTTAGCTCCTCCCACTAGTGCAGGTGCCACCTAAACTCCTCCCACTTTCTAGTGTAGTGTTGTGTGGGGAGTAAACCTGTGTTGATGTTTCTGTGGCACATTAACCCTTGGGGTGCCACACTAGCAGGAGTTAATCTCTGCCAATCTCGTGATTAGCTTTGGATCACATATTCTGGGAAACCTATCACATTTGTTCCCTTTCTTTTTAAGATGGTGGATTCTATCTTCTGGTTATTTCCTGCTTTTTACTTCCTCCTTTGTATGTATTGTCTTATTCCTCTGTGAGTAAGAGTCTTTAGTCTCCTTGTTGTTTTAATTGTGTGGAGTTTTATCACTCCTGCCCTAGTCCTTCCCTGGGATAGGAAGAGGGTGTATTAGATAAGGGCTGGCCAAGAGAAGGCAAGAGTGGTGGCCCAGACATCTTTACCATCAGAGGTATCTCTGGGATAAGGCAAAGCAAGGGCACCCTTGTCTGAGGGTCCCCTGCTATTTCTTGCAACACAGTGACACTGAGATGAACAGATAAAACTCCTTTAAATGGCTTTATTAGGATATTTTGAAGTTAACAAGTAGGTTTTCCAATCAAGATTCATATCTAGTAGCCCCAGACAAGAGCTGCTTGTAAAGTTTTACAAGAGCTGCTTGTGATGTAATGGTTATCTCATGATGACTTGTCAAGGTCATGTATTAATATTATTATCATTAGTATTATTTATGGTAGCTTCAAGCACTATTAATTCCAGGAAGCTGTACATGATAAAGGGAATCTGTCAGTAAGATCAATCTCAATTCACATATATGGGCATGCAGTTCTTTCTAAGCTAAATCCATTGACACCTTTATACTTTATATCTGTTGATACATCCTCAAATAATTCATATATAAATGAAGCAATAAGTGCTCTGAGGATGACAGAGCACTTTCAAAGTCTCCACCTCCAGTGCTTGATTTGTCCTCAGCACCAACCTTTTTAGCTTGATTGATAGCACACTATGTGATTTACTTGTCTAGTGCCAACCATCACTCTGAAGGTACCGTCACACAGGGACATATCGCCGGCGATGTTGCCGGGGATCGCGGGAGCACGCATCCCTGACAACATCGCCGGTGAGATGTCACACTGAGCAACTTACCGGCGATGTCGCCGGCTAGTTGCCGCGGCTATCGCTCGCTGGGTTGCCCAGCAACCCAGCGAGCGATAACCCGCAATGTTGTAGATAGGCGGAATCGCCCGTAACATTGCGGGTTGCCGCGTTACACAGGGCGATCAGGCAGAATCGCCTGAGCAACATCGCCAGGTTTCCCAACATTGTTGGGAAACCTGGCGATGTGACTCAGGCGATTCATCACCTGATTATCGCCCTGTCACACGAGGCAACTCGCCGGCGATGTCGCCACAACTTGGCCACGCCCCTCGGTTGCCGGCAACATCGCCGGCGATATCTCCCCGTGTGACGGTACCTTGACAGTGAGCTATAAATGAACCTAAAGCGACTGATGTTGAGAGAGAAAATATCCTCAGGAGGCAGAGGCTCAGGAAGTACTCTGTCACACCCAGAAAACTTAATGTCTCATTGTCATATAGATGAAAATGTAAGTTACTTGGGAATGCAGCAACAATTAGAAGATATAAAGGTCTTGATGAATTTACATATCAAATACCTGCATGCCTATAAATGCAGTTTGGGGGGTTAATTTTACTCACATATTCCCTTTAAAATGATTTGCAAACATTAGATATAAAGCAAATACAATAAATATGAACTAACAGTGATAGATTAACCTCATGGTTTTCTAATTTAGAATGTTTGGGGGATGAGACAGGTCAGCGGGATGAAATTAGCTTGGGGTGTCATTTGGAATCAGCAGAATTTAGTAAGTCATAGGAAGCTGAATAAATCAATACCTTGATATTTGTGATCTGATGTCTATTCCAAAGAGATCCACTTTTTATATGTAAATGAGATTATTTTATATGAAGGGGGTTATTAGTGTGATATGTGATGACCGCTCTCTGCTCTCCTGATGTCACTAGAGAGTTCTGTGTGATTATTACTGACACATCTGCAGGTTCCTCTAAGCTTCATTTCCCATCTCACGGCAGACAGTAGGGCGATATTGGTGCAATACAGCAAAGGTATATGGGCATGTGCACACATGTATGAGTATTTTACCTCACTATATATATGCCATATCTATTATATAATCACGAATGGGTTTTTTGCCCCTTTTGAGTCCACTCACGCTGCGAGTCAGTGTCGTCATGTGGATACGCCCGAAGCATTGGCCGCGCAACGGCCATTGCGAGCAGTTCTAAGGCGACTCGCTATGCCCGCGCAGCGGGCATGGCGAGTCGCCTTAGCAGCGCGAAGCATTGGCCGCGAAGCGGCCATTGCGAGTCAGAGACTCGCTCTGCTAGAATCCCGATGCATGTGCATCGGGCACCCAGCTAGTATATATGATAAAAAAATACAGAAATGTCGCATGTGAAAGAAGACTCCATTTTGTGTCCTTCAGCCATGTTTAAAGAGTTATCATTTTCTATTGATGGCCTGATCTTTCACACAATTGGCAGATTGTCATGTTATTCCTAAACTTTTAGCAAACGATGCAAAAGTTCAGAAATGGTGAAGTTTTCTTGATGCTTTATTTAGATGATTGCAATTGTTTGTTCAAGGTTGGTGTGGAAACCACCAAAGAAACCACACACTTGAGGGCACCATGAAAAACTCATTATTCAGCAAGTTTCCATAAATATGATATTTTATGTCAACTATCACCTTTTATCTAAGATACACCCACATTTTATGAAGCTCCCTGTAATCTATTTTTGACTTTTTTTTAAAGCGTGTATAAGGATTCACCTCAGTATAATAGTGTGGCATTCTAAATAGACCTAGTGTTTGTGTCTTTTTGTATTGACCCTAAAGCCACCTGAGTGAGAGAATTTATCTAAGGCTCTTTTCACACCTCTGCGCCTGGCCACATCACCTGCACCAGCCTGGTCGCGCTGGGGCTGGTGCAGGCACAGAGGTGATTGGGGGCACTGTGGGGCCGCGTTTACAGTCACTGTAAACGCATAACTAGTGCCCCTTTGCGCTCAGCTGCGCTTGGTGCCCCCATTATCTCCTATGGCCGAGCACAGCTGAGCGCGTGCTCTGCCAGTGAGAAACGCAAGTGAAACTGGCAGAGTGAACGGCGCATGCGCCTGGTCTTGACGCAACCGGAAACGCCCCATGAGGCGTTTCCGGGTGTGTCAGAGTGGGCGCATGCGCCGTGCGCTCTGCCAGTTTCACTTACGTTTCTCACTGGCAGAGCGCGCGCTCAGCTGTGCTCGGCCATAGGCGATCATGGGGGACCGAGCGCAGCTGAGCACAACTGCAGGGCATGTATGCGCTCCTGCACTAGGCTGCCCCAAGCCCTAAATGGCCCTGCGCTTGCATTTGCGCTGGCACAGGGCAGGCAGGGCAGCCTAGTGCAGGAGCACATAGATGTGAAAAGGGCCTAAGAGGTGAAGTAAAAGTTTAGACATTTTTAAAGAAAAAGAAGGGCACTTTTGCACTATTTTCCATGACGTGCAGCGCTCTCATTTTTTGGGATTTGGGACTATGTGCTGGCTTATCTTTTTGCGTCTTGAGCTGATGTTTCTAATTATACAATATTTGGGTAGATGCGCTGTTTTATCGCCCATTATTACATTTTATTGCAATGTTGTGGTGACCAAAAATGACATAATTTTGGTGTTCTGACTTTTTTTTCCATTACACAGTTTATAGATCTGATTAACTGATTTTATATTTTGATAGATCGGGCATTTCTGAATGCAGCAATACCCAATATGTGTATTTTTTATTAGTTTTATTTTCAATGGGGCGAAAGGGGGTGATTTGAACTTTTATTTTTTTTTCCTATTTAAAAAAAAAAAATTATTTTTTTTACACTGCCTCCTAGAGGAGCTCAGCACTGCACACTCTGATTGCTTCTCCTGTACACAGATGAGCTGCTGCACATCTGTGCATAGCAGAAATTATCACTTTCTATGCATGCCAGCACTAGCCAGGTATCCACAGGAAATGATTGCTGACAGAATCCGGGGTCCGCACCAGAACCAGGGCTGTCATGGCAATGCATAAAGACACTGTGATCGCATCAGAAGACCTCTGATGCCGGCAGGGAATGGTGTGATCCCCGCCATGGAGTTTTGGATCATGCTGTCAGTGATAGCATGATTCAAAGTGTTAACAGCACTGATCGGATCACAGATCTGATTGGTGCTGTTTGCTTCACATGTCAGTTGATTAGATCAGTGCTTGAGCTCACATAAGATGGAGGGACATGGCCAAGGGCAAATATATACACCCTTGGTTGTGAAGAAGTTAATATTGCTTATCTCTAATATTTTATGTTCTGTAATAAACCTTTTTATTTTATCCATTTGTCAGAATTTGTGTTATACTTAACCAAAATCTTTCATAGCAACATTATGAACGTATTGATCAGTTAAAAAAAGTGAAATGTACAACCTCTGTCGGCCATGTATTCAGCATTGTGTCTGAACTTTGCTTGTTATAACAGTTGAGGGTATCTTGGCATAGAAATGTGAACCTAAGCTGTGAAAATCAACAGCAAATTCTGTCAGCCAAATATCGGCTTTTCACTTGACACTAGCCACATTTGACTCTCTTTGTCACATGATAAATTCTTCTCTCCCTCATAATATTTTGGACTCGGCCTAGACCTCTGACCCTGCGCCTTCATTACAGACTGGTGCCTCAATGAAAACATTTGTAAACAGATACTGGACTGGACGCGGCTCAGGAAACAGAGAGACGTTATTAATGGGCCGGACTCAGCAGGTGCAGTCACCAGTATAGTCCTGGGGGATTTGTAAGGATCCTATACAATGAGAAGCATTATTATTCCCATTCTTAGTAATGAGAGAGGAGCATTAGCCTCTACTCACATCAAGTTCAGCTGCATATTGCTTTTCAAGCCATTACAGGGTCCATCTGTTATGGTTTGTAATGTGTTACAGAATCAGTGAGAGGAAATGCTGCAACTGTATTAAAAGGAAAAATAAATTTGAAATATTAATATAATACAAATAACTCATTGAAAAATATCTAAATATCAAAGATAGCAGCATAATTCTCATCACATCATGCATAAAAAATACCTTTTTTGTATTTCTTGGTACTATATTCTTCATTCTTACATGCCGTAGATTGGTGTGATGAACACTGTGGGAAGCTGGGTTTACCTGTCAATATCACTGTTAGGGACCTTTCACGTCAGCATTTTTTGCTGATTTGTGGCAGATCCGGCAGATTTACCACATCTTCCGCATCTGCCACGTAACGGCTGACTTGCAGCAAGCCTGAGGCAAGCCCCCAATCATTTCCTATGGGACTTGCGGCAGGAGCGGTTTTTGCCGCGATCCGGGAAATCCGCCCCTTGCGACAAGTCAAAAAAATGCAGCTAACCGCCTGATATGAAAGGGGCCTTGTATAGACAAATTGGCTCAGAGACAATAAAAGGGCAACTTAACTAATTTTGTGGTGCTGAAAATAAATATGATGCATAAATTTAATGATTGGCTCTAGTTTTCAAGATCTAGAGGATGTTGTAATTACTTATGATACCTTTTATACAGATTTATAGAAAAAACACATCTTTATTATTTGATCATCATTATTGCATTGTTACACTGCTCAAAAAAATATACAACACAATGTACCTTCAGTTCAATCACACTTCTGTGAAATCAGCCTGTCCAGATGTGAAGGAACACTAATTGTGAATTAATTTCTCCTGCTGTTTTGCAAATGGAACAGACAACAGGTAGAAATGATAGGAAATTAGCAAGACATCCCCTATAAAGGAGCAGTCCTGCAGGTGGAGACCACAGATCATTTCTCTGTTCTCACCATTTTTGGCTTTTAGCAGAGCAAGGAGCAGATACCAGGAGACGTGGAGGTGGCCATAGGAGGGCAACAACCCAGCAGCAGGACCGCTACCTCCTCCTTTTTGTAAGGAGGAAGAAGAGGATCAGTGCTAGTACCCTGCAAAATGACCTCCAGCAGGCCATTATTATCCATGTGTCTGCTCAAAGTGTCAGAATCAGAAAATAAACAAATTTCAAAGAAAGTTCAGCACACCGGGTCCATATTTCTTCAAATGGATATTCCTTTATTTAGTGCTCATATATAAAATATTAAAAGCAACATCTTGCGGGGGCAAGTCTATCGAAACGCGTCTGACCGGGTTGCCCCCGCAAGATGTTGCTTTTAATATTTTATATATGAGCACTAAATAAAGGAATATCCATTTGAAGAAATATGGACCCGGTGTGCTGAACTTTCTTTGAAATTTGTTTATGGACCTGGTGGATACCAGCCACTCTGCACACCTGGGATCGGATCATTGGAGGCGAGGGCGAGCTCCTGTTTGCATTCATTTACTCAACTGTCAGAATCAGACTTTATCAGGGTGGTATCAAGGCCCAATGTCAACAAGTGGATTGTCTGCTTGCAGACCAACACCGTGCAGGGCGATTGGCATTTGGCAGAGAAAACCAAGATTGGCAGATTGGTGCCCTGTGCTCTTCACAGATGAGAGCAGGTTAAGAGTGAGCCCATGTGACAGACGTGACAGAGTCTGGACGCACTACGGAAAATGAACTGCTGCTTTCAACATCCTCCAGCATAACCATTTTGGAAGTGGATCAGTAATGGTGTGGGGAGGCATTACTTTGTAGGGCCGCAAAGTCCTCCATGTGCTAGCCAGCGGTATGCTGATAGCCATTAGGTACCTAAATGAGATCCTCAAAGCTAATGTGAGATGATATGCAGGTGCAGTAAACCTTGGGTTCCTTTTGAGGCATGATAATGCTAACCCTTATTTGGTTGAAGTATGTTAGCAGTTCCTCTATGAGGAAGGCATTGATGCTTTGGATTAGCCTGCCCATTCCCCAGATGTGAATCCAATAAAGGACACATCTGGGACATCAAGTCTCATTCCAACTAGCAATGCCATAATGCAGCACAGACAGTTCAGGAGTTGGCTGATGCTTTAATCCAGGTCTAGGAAGAGATTCCTCAGGGGAACATCCGCTGCCTCATCATGAGCATGCCCAGGCATTGTAGGGAGGTCATACAGGCACGAGGAGGCCACACACACTACTGAGCCCCATTTTCTTTTCTTGAGACATTTCCACTGAAGTTGGACCAGCCTGTAGTTTGATTTTTCACTTTATTTTGAGTACCATTCCAAATCCTGACCTCGATGGGATATTCATTTTGATTCACATTGATCATTTTTATGTTTTATTGTTCTAAACGCATTTCATTATGTAATGAATAAAGATATGAAACTAGATTATTTCATTCATTGAGATCTATAATGGGGTATTTTAGTGCTCCATTTATTTTTTTAAGCAGTGTAGTAGCTAGTGTATTACATCATCAATTTCGTCTTTTGAGCCTTCAGTATTCTTTCATCTTAGGGTGACTAATCAAAAAACGCCAACTCAGCTCCAATTACATAATCCTAATTACAGTTGCATAACCTACTTTTATAATTGTTCTCTGCGTAATGTATATAATTTTAGAATTTCTTAGCGTAGGTACTTAGAATATTGACATGTTTCTATATAATAATAATAATAATAATAATATATTTATTCATTTATATAGCGCTATTAATTCCATAGCACTTTACATACATCAGTAATGCTGTCCCTATTGAGGCTCACAATCTAAACATCCTATCAGTATGTCTTTGCAATGTGGGAGGAAACTGGAGTGCCTGGAGGAAACCCACGCAAGCACGGGGAGAACATACAAACTCCTTGCAGATGTTGTACTTGATGTCCTTGGTGAGAATTGAACACAGGACCTCAAGACTTCAGTGCTGCAAAGTCTGCAATGCTAACTACTTGAGCCGCCCGATATCATTTTTCAGATATGCCTCTTTTTTCCTTTAACAAAGTGGAGAGTTTTTGTTACATATGCAGAGAAATCACTTTTGCGTCATAAAAGGAAGCTTGACTACAATGATAAAGAAAGCCTACAACCTGTATTTTGGAAGGATATTTTTGTGGTTTTACAAGAGCGCTGGGGCACAGAGATAGGGGCAAGGGTTTATAGGATATCAAAACCTTTTATTTATCACCACAACGCGGTTCAACAGTTTAACACTGTCTTCATCAGGTGGATTTTCTCCTGATGAAGACAGTGTTAAACTGTTGAAACGCGTTGGGGTGATAAATAAAAGGTTTTGACAACCTATAACTCCTTGCCCTTATCTCTGTGCCCCAGCGCTCTTATTAAACCACAAAAATATCCTTCCAATTATATATACAACCCTTGGGTTTTGTGGCTGGTGCTGCAGGTGGCCACAGGGGTGCGAACGAGCACAGGATCTGTTTGACATGGAGAGGAGCAAAGTCCTGTGGTCAGAAGGTGGCCCACGTGATCTGGATGCAGAAGTGAGCAGGGACGCTGACTGAAGGAGCTCACTCCTACCGCTTGTCATCCTGGTGGCTGTTCGGACAGCACAACCGGAGAGGTGAGAACCATACCGGTGTAACCGCCATCATTATCATTGAACTACTTAGGTTCTTCAAAAAGCGCCTTTCTTAATTTTTTCTTGCATGTACAACCTGTATTTTGGCTGCAAAACAGGAGATCAGAGCAAGAGTTGGGCTCCACACATATGGTGCAATAGATGTGCATCACATCTTACCCAATGGTTATATGGAAAGAGGAAATCTATGCCTTTTGCAGTTCCAATGATCTGGAGAGAGCCAACCTATAACACTACCAAATGCTATTTCTGCATGATGTCCTCCATTATGAAAGAAATTTTAGGGAAAAAGAAGTGGATTTTATAGTATCCAAACATTCTATCTGCAATATGCCCAATACCACATACAGAAAATTGCTGTTTCCAAAAGCACCAGAAACATTTTGAGTCGAATCAAGAAAGGAAGAAGAGGGTGCCTGATGTCATGAAGCATCTTCTTCTCATGGGCCAGACTTTCTGTCAGCAACCTCAACTAACCACACATTGTAACACAAAGTGAACTGAACAATCTTGTTAGAGATTTGGAACTCATTAATAGTAAAGTTGAGCTCTTAGGTTCCAGGTTACAGCAATGGAATGTCCAAGCGAGCAATGTTTAGAATTCTTTGTTGCACAACCATGATAAAGATCTTATCCAATACTTTTTCAAGAAAGATGATCTCGTGGCATGCAACATCAACAGGTTAATTGAAACTCTGAGGATAAGTCATATTCCAGAGGAAAGGAGGCTCTTCATCATTTCATCCAAAACAAGCCTAAGGCTAGGGTTTGATTTGTGTAAGCATATAAGCTGATGAATCAGTCTAAAACTTAGTCTCTGCAGGCAATGGAATAAAGCGATGTTTGGGTGAGCGCTGGGATATGAAGACAGCCACACTTCAACAAGTATTTTACCTGTAAGTTTATTGTTCAATTCACACTAGGTCCTCTCCCACAACATGTTTCGACGCTCAGGGCGTCTTCCTCAAGTGGATCCACTTGAGGAAGACGCCCTGAGCGTCGAAACATGTTGTGGGAGAGGACCTAGTGTGAATTGAACAATAAACTTACAGGTAAAATACTTGTTGAAGTGTGGCTGTCTTCATATCCCAGCGCTCACCCAAACATCGCTTTTTTCCATTGCCTGCATATCTATCTCCCTTCGGGGAGAGCGGTGGAGCAGCTCCGGAGGAGAAGACAAACCTAACAGAGGAGAGGAAAACACGTGAGGGATCACGTGCAATTACACAGGCGGACACCGAGGAAAAAGGGAAAGAAATCCACACCGCATAGAGAGAGACCCCGTACACTCACTACGTGAGCCCCCCTGTTGTGCGGACAGCACAACAGGAAAAGGTGAGTGTAACGGTGACTTAACAGTGGGTGGACATTGAACATAAAGCAACGTGGCGCAACCAATTTCTATATCTCATTAAAACTTAGTCTCTGGCAGGCTCAGTGCATAGTATTAATGGAATGTAATGTTATGCGCCACCTGCCTATGCATCTCTATGGTTACCTGAATCATAGTGCAGCCGCTGGCTCCACTCACAAGGACTGGATATGCGCTATTGCTGAGTGCAAAGGAAGCAGCATTTTCTGTGTGCTCTGCAAAAGTGCATATTAGATCCTTGTGAGTGGAGCCAACAGCTGCACTATGATTCAGGTAACCATAGAGATGTATAGGCAGGTGGCGCATAGCGTTACATTCTGGTAACGCTAGGCACTAAGCCTGCCAGAAACTAAGTTTTAAGTGGATCTGGCAGGCTGAGGGCTGGCGCAGGTCAGACCCTAGCCTAAAAGCCATTTTGCTGCCCACTTGCCTAGACCTCAGGGTGGATAAACAAAGTACTGCTGCTTTTTGTATGAATTGGATAGTCATATAAGAAAGGAGTTTGGTCTCTACGACATTCACCTCACTCAAGGACAAAAAATCTCCTGCATCCAGCACTTGTTGTCCAACAGAAGATTTTGTTACCACCATTTCATAACAATTTAGGCATCATGAAGAACTTTGTAAAAGCAATGGATAAAAATGCAAAAGAATTAAAGTATCTCATTGATAAGTTTCCAAGTTTAAGTAAAGCAAAGCTGAAGGAAGTAATCAGTAAAGGACCTCAGATTTGTAAGCTTTAAGATGAGACGTTTCCCGATTTGCTGCAGGGCAGGGAAAAAGCTGCATGGGTAGCATTCACATTAGTTTGGGGGAAGATCTCCTCAAGACATATAAGGATTTTGGCTGAAACTGTCCTTAACATGTCATTTCTTACATTTACATCTAGGCTTTTTTCCACTGAACTGCGGAGCAGTGAGGGACGAGCTCGGTGAGAGATTACACTGAGATATTGAACATCAAATGTTTGCAAGTGAATGTTGGACAAATGTAAGGGATGATCTGATGCAGACGTACAAAGGACAAGCAAAGAAGAGCGCTCACTGAATGAGGACCACATTTTGAAGTGCACTTTCTGTATTTAGAATTCCTATAGTGTTGAGACATGTTTCAGTTATTTGAATTGATGCTAAGTTTCCTCTATAAATATCAGAAATCTGTCATAACAAAATATTCTGCATCTTTATATTTGTAAAAACAATAATGTTTCAAAGTACTAAAACTTTTACACATTAATTATATATAGCAGAAATAGAAAACTCCCTGACTTCATAAAACAAGAGCCAACTAACATTTTTCATTGTCTAAACAAATCCTTAAATGCAGTTCATATTTACTGGAGGGATTAAACCTAATTATATTACATCAAATCACAAAAGGGAGACAAATAAATGTCTCCTATTATTGAGCACAATAAATCCAACTTAATTAAAACTATATTTTATTGCAATATATAAAAAAAAATGTAATAATAGCATTAATAAACAAAATTCCCCAAACTAGGGTAAGGAACCAGGAGAAGCATGATTAATAAGAAATAGTTATATCATACTTAACATATTAGATCACAAGGTCATAATATAAATTAATACATTTTAAAAGTTATCTTTTTATGTGTTAAATATTAGAAGCCTAAAGATAATATATGAGTAAATAAAACTATATAAATATATAAGGTACCTGGTGCAAACACGCTATATATATATCTGACTAAACACAATGGGGCCATAACTTACAAGGTACAATTCTCCAAGTGCATATGGCAGTGAAGTGTAATAGTACATCATGCTGAAAACTGCTGAATTAAAGGTGTGTCCCTGTAAAAGGCTTCTAATTTTAAATATACAACCTCATAGGTATAATTGAATAATCCTTGTTAACACAAAGTGATTATTGAATAAGAATGATGAAGTTAGAAGTTAGCATAGTATAAAAAAATATATTTTGTGCTGGATTGTATTTCCTGGTTCCCAATGGACGTTTCGCCCTCTTTGTCAGGGGTGTGTCTTTTGTGAAAAAGTACCATGTTTATAAAGCCTTGGTAGACCAACGGGATAATGTTATATCAATCATATGACCACTGATAATTATATTCATAGGAAACCCCTTGAATTGGAATCTTCATTTAATAACCTGCTGTTATTCAGGTGAGCTGAAGTTATTTTATTTTATTTTGTTTTATTTTCAATGTGTCTGCACTTTTTTTCTGAAAACAGGAAAAAAATAAAAGAGTTATGAAGAATTTTGACAAAAATATGTTTCACTCTACAAACAAGATTGATAGCTCTCTGTAGAAGAAGCAAAATAATAATCTTGTAGTTTGATACCTTTTAATGGCTAACAAAAATAAAGTAGTTGATGTTACAAAGAGCTAACTTATTACCTTTTATGCTATGGCATTTGAACCAGACCAACTATGTAGTTATTTTCCCTTTCGTTTTTTAGAAAGGGATCTTTTTATTGAAGTGAATATATGTACAAAATCACACATAAAACATATTCATATATATAAAAAATAAATTAAAAAAATGATAAAATAATTTCTTTATAAAAATAGGTGCATGTTCCTTTAAATAATTTTCACGTGAAGGTTTCACTTTGTGGTCGTCTCGCCTCTATTGTCTTGTCCACCTTATGTTGTTATTTTTCAACTTGGCCAAAAGTAATTAAAAAACTAAGTTATAATTATTTGGTTCTTTTTTCTGTTTGTTATATACTATATTCTTTTTACCGTATATACTCGTGTATAAGCCGACCCGTGTATAAGCCGACCCCCCTACTTTTGCCCCAAAAACCTGGGAAAACCCATTGACTCGTGTATAAGCCGAGGGTGGACCCCAGCACAGGTATACAGCCCTCAGCAGTGAGGTATACAGGCCCCCCAGTGGTAGTATACAGCAGCCTCCCCAGTGGTAGTATACAGCAGTCTCCCCAGTGGTAGTATACAGGCCCCAGCAGTATATACAGCAGCCCCAGTGGTATACAGCAGCCTCCCCAGTGGTATATACAGGCCCCAGCAGTATATACAGCAGCCTCCCCAGTGCTATATACAGGCCCCAGCAGTATATACAGCAGCCACAGAGGTATACAGCAGCCTCCCCATTAGTGGTATATACAGGCCCCCCATCAGAGGTTACAGCCCCCCCAGTGATATATACAGGCCCCAGCAGTATATACAGCAGCCCCCGAGGTATACAGCAGCCTCCCCATTAGTGGTATATACAGGCCCCCCATCAGAGGTTACAGCCCCCCCCAGTGATATATACAGGCCCCAGCAGTATATACAGCAGCCCCCGAGGTATACAGCAGCCTCCCCATTAGTGGTATATACAGGCCCCCATCAGAGGTTACAGCCCCCCCAGTGATATATACAGGCCCCAGCAGTATATACAGCAGCCCCAGAGGTATACAACAGCCTCCCCAGTGGTATATACAGGCCCCAGCAGTATATACAGCTGCCTCCCCAGTGCTATATACAGACCCCAGCAGTATATACAGCAGCCCCAGTGGTATACAGCAGCCTCCCCATTAGTGGTATATACAGGCCCCCCATCAGAGGTTACAGCCCCCCAGTACATACAACAGCCCCAGAGGTATACAGCAGCCTCCCCATTAGTGGTATATACAGGCCCCCATCAGAGGTTACAGCCCCCCCAGTGATATATACAGACCCCAGCAGTATATACAGCAGCCCCAGACGTATACAGCAGCCTCCCAAGTGGTATATACAGGCCCCAGCAGTATATACAGCATCCTCCCCAGTGCTATATACAGGCCCCAGCAGTATATACAGCAGCCCCAGTGGTATACAGCAGCCTCCCCATTAGTGGTATATACAGGCCCCCCATCAGAGGTTACAGCCCCCCCAGTAAATACAGCAGCCCCAGAGGTATACAGCAGCCTCCCCATTAGTGGTATATACAGGCCCCCATCAGAGGTTACAGCCCCGCAGTGATATATACATCCCCCAGTGATATATACAGGCCCCCAGTTGTATATACAGGCCCCCAGTTGTATATACAGGCCCCCCGCACTATCTACAGGCCCCCCTGCACTATCTACAGGCCCCCCCGTTTCCCCCCCCAGTGGTACACGTACACAGGTCCCCGGTTGCAGCCGCACACCTGTAAAAGAATTTCTTTCATACTTACCCTCGTCGCTGTGATCGCGCAACCTCGTCTCCTTCCCGCTTCTACCCGACATCATGTGACCGCGCACAATGACGTCATTGTGGATACGCCGGCCGCCGGGTAGAAGCGGGAAGGAGACCGGAGGAGCGCGGGTAACAGCGAGGAGGGTAAGTATGAAAGCGATTCTTTTACAGGTGTGCGGCTGCAACCGGGGACCTGTGTACCACTAGGGGGGGAAACGGGGGGGCCTGTATATAGTGCGGGGGGCCTGTATATACTGCGGGGAGGGTGCGGGGGGCCTGTATATACTACGGGGAGGGAGCGGGTAGCCTGTATATACTACGGGGGTGGAGCGGGGGGCCTGTATATACTACTGGGGGAGGGAGCGGGGGGGCCTGTATATACTACGGGGGTGGAGCAGGGGGCCTGTATATACTACTGGGGGAGGGCAATGTAATATGCACAGCTCCCCCTGCCGCTGATGGACAGGGGGATACAGTGCATATTGCATTGCACTAATGAGCGGCCCCACGTGACCGGGCGCTCATATTACAGCCTCCCCCTGCCTGATACAGCCCCCGGACAATGCGCTCCCCACACTCAGCCGTATAGTGACTCGTGTATAAGCCGAGGGGGGGACTTTTCAGCACAATTTTTGTGCTGAAAAACTCAGCTTATACACGAGTATATAGGGTACTTTTTTGGTAATTATTTTACATACCTATTTGTATTATGATATTCATCTTCTTCCTACCTGTGTTATTTTGTTGTTTGATAGATCTGGTGAATTTAACAAAAAATATATATACATCAAATACTGCTCTTTCTATTTTCCTTTTCTTTATTCTCAAAAATTTCTTATTGGATTATACCTGCTTGTAATCTTCTGTACATTTAGCTCCTCCAAACCATGTCTCTTACAAATCCGTTCTCTAGATCACCCAAGAAATCCTATATCTAAAAATGATATTACATTTAATATATTAATAAGCTGTAGTTCCTATTTGGTCACACTAATCATAATTATTACTCTCCTATTTCTGATACACACCTTTGCATCTCCATATACCACCCGGTCAATGAATGAAACATACCCCCTTTTCACAGTATTCCATTAATCATATAGTCAAAACAAAATAGAAGATAAAACAAAATAAAATAAAACAAAAGATAAAAAATAAAAAAATAAAAAATAAAACAAAAAGAAATAGACAATAAGGAACAAAATTAACCAAAATCATAAACAAAAACAAAAATAAAAACAAAAAGAAAATTAACAATCATAAATAGATACATGTGAAATCAAAAATATTTACTATAACAGGGAAGGATAGATACAGACCTTAATACAAACATAGACTATAATGATAAAGAAGAATACCGTATATACTCGTGTATAAGCTGACCCGTGTATAAGCGGACCCCCCTACTTTTGCCCCCAAAACCTGGGAAAACCTATTGACTCGTGTATAAGCCGAGGGTGGACCCCAACACAGGTATACAGCCCCCAGCAGTGTGGTATACAGCCCCCCCCAGTGGTATTCAGGCCTCCCCAGTGGTAGTATACAGGCCCCAGTAGTATATACAGGCCCCAGCAGTGTATACAGCAGCCCCAGTGGTATACAGGCCCCAGCAGTATATACAGCATCCCCAGTGGTATATACAGCAGCCCCAGTGGTATATACAGCAGCCCCAGTAGTATACAGCAGCCCCAGCAGTATGTACAGCAGCCCCAGTGGTATGTACAGCAGCCCCAGTGGTACACAGCAGCCCCAGCGGTATATACAGCAGCCCCAGTGTTATATACAGCAGCCCCAGCGGTATACAGCAGCCCCAGCAGTATATACAGCAGCCCCAGTGGTATGTACAGCAGCCCCAGTGGTACACAGCAGCCCCAGCGGTATACAGCCCCCCATCAGTGGTATACAAGGCATACAAGTCCCCCCCTTGCTGCCGCACACCTGTAAAGTAATAGATCATTATACTTATCCCTGTCGCCGCCGCCGCCGCTCTATCACCGCGCTCCTCCGAGTCTTCATGCTTCCTCCTCCAGCGCACAGACAATGACGTCATTGCCTGCGCCCGCCGGAGGAGGAAGCAGGAAGAAAATTGATATAAAGATGTAATAATAAGAAATTGAGGATGAATGATTGATACATTTAATGCGATAAACAGCATCAGATTAGGGGTGACTAGGGAGTAAATAAATAGCATTCAAGATGTTTTATGTGAGTCACAGAGTGGGCCAGTTAGGGTTAACATATGGAGAACTGCTTGATATCAGGATATAAAAAGACAAGGTCTGCTGTATGGAGGATACCCTGAGGAAGAAGGCCGCATACAGCCTTCGAAACTAGTTGGCGAGATCTGACATACAGCGCTTTGCATGCAAACAGAGACCGAGGACAGATCAAATCCAGCCCCTTGCTGACGTAGGACCGTAATGCGCCAGTGACAAGACAGTACGTGACTGTGACGCGGCACGCAGCTGACTCACTGACAGGAGAATCCGGAAGACGCCCAGACATACACCACGAGGCGCCGGCGACGAGGTAGAGTGTGACTGAGAAATACATCACGCAGCTGACTCTCTGACAGCAAAACCCGTAAGAGACTTAGACAGACAACGCGAAGCGTCGGCTGCAGTGAACTGCAGCGATACAGGAATACTTCTTGGACAGACAGATACCTATATATTAAGGAGGATAATCACAGGAGAATCACAGAAGTAAGGTGTTATGGTACCTTTACACGCCGCCACAGAAGGTTAGAAACAACGGGGTGTCTCACGTGCACGAGCACGTTTCAACGGTTCCTAACGGTACCTGATACCGCCTTTACATGCCGCTACAAGGTGCTCTACAGAAGGTTTTTTCTATCCCTGGAGGCACCGACGGGTGCCCCAGGTTACCTTCTGTAGAGCACCTTCCCTCATTTACACGCCACTACCACAAGGTAATATGGGAGGACCTGGGGCAGCAGCAACAACACATAGGTGTGCCAGAGTTGTGGATTACGAGACGCTCGTACTGTCATTGGACAAAGCAATAGCATCATGATTGGCCAGCCAGCGCAGGAAGGCTGGCTAATACATGATGCTATTGCAATTGTGTAGTGTGACTGGTCATCTCCTTAAATATGCCGCCCTATGCAGGGACAACCAATCGTAACGCAGGAGCTTCCACCAATGATCGCTGAAGGGGGGCGGTATCCCGGAGGCTGTGTCACACTCCAGGTAGTTAACTAGGTGTCGCAAAAACCTTCCTGTTCCTCATTTAGACGCCGCTACCATCGGGTTGAAACCAACCTGTTATTGAGCACTGCTCAAAAACAGGTGTCGACAGTGACCGGTAGCAACAACCTGATTTACACGCCACTACCTCGTGGTGTTTTGACGGTGCAAGATACATTTGTCTCCGACACCCGGTTGTTTCTAACCTTCTGTAGCGACGTGTAAAGGTACCATTATAGATACTGGAGGTTTTTATTTTTTTGTGACTGATATTAACCTAATAAAGGTTCCTGAAGCTAGCAGGCTGATAAGGGGAAGGAGGAGTTGTATTTAATCCATGTACCATGGATAAAGGTGTAATCAATCAGATTTGGGTGGTATATGGAGGTGTGTATCAGAAATAGCAGAGTAATAACTATTATTAGTGTGACCAAATAGGCACTACAGCTTATTAATATATTAAATGTAATATCATTTTTAGATATAGGATTTCTTGGGTGATCTAGAGAACGGATTTGTAAGAGACATGGTTTGGAGGAGCTAAATGTACAGAAGATTACAAGCAGGTATAATCCAATAAGAAATTTTTGAGAATAAAGAAAAGGAAAATAGAAAGAGCAGTATTTGATGTATATATATTTTTTGTTAAATTCACCAGATCTATCAAACAACAAAATAACACAGATAGGAAGAAGATGAATATCATAATACAAATAGGTATGTAAAATAATTACCAAAAAAGTAAAAAGAATATAGTATACTAGCTGTGAGCCCGATGCAAATGCATCGGGATTCTAGAACGTGCATTAATTTGATTATAGTAGTTATAGCTGTTAGCCTGATGCAAATGCATCAGGTATCTAAAATATGTTTATTGTTTTTTTAAAGATTTTTAAATAATAATCGCATCATCAATAGCAATAATATAAGCCATAGCATTATTATTAGCAGTAATAGCAGTATTAATACCATTATTAGCAGTATTATGAGCATTAATAACAGTATTAATAGCATTAATAGCATTATTATTAGCATTAATAGCATTATTAATAGCATTATTAGCATTAATAATAGCATTAATAACATTATTAATAGCATTAATAGCATTATTATTAGCATTAATAGCATTAATAATAGCATTATTAGCATTAATAATAGCATTAATAACATTATTAATAGCATTAATAGCATTATTATTAGCATTAATAGCATTAATAATAGCATTATTAGCATTAATAATAGCATTAATAACATTATTAATAGCATTAATAGCATTATTATTAGCATTAATAGCATTATTAATAGCATTAATAGGATAAATATTAGCATTAATAGCATTAATAGCATAATGAATAGCATTAATAGCATTATTAATAGCATTAATAGCATTATTATTAGCATTAATAGCATTAATAATAGCATTATTAGCATTAATAATAGCATTAATAACATTATTAATAGCATTAATAGCATTATTATTAGCATTAATAGCATTATTATTAGCATTAATAGCATTAATAATGCCATTAATAGGATAAATATTAGCATTAATAGCATTAATAGCATAATTAATAGCATTAATAGCATTATTATTAGCATTAATAGTATTAATAGGATAAATATTAGCATTAATAGCATTAATAGCATAATTAATAGCATTAATAGCATTATTAATAGCATTAATCGCATTATTATTAGCATTAATAGCATTAATAATAGCATTATTAGCATTAATAATAACATTATTAATAGCATTAATAAACATTATTATTAGCATTAATAGCATTAATAATACCATGAATAGGATGAATATTAGCATTAATAGCATTATAGCATTAATAGCATTATTAATAGCATTAATAGCATTATTATTAGCATTAATAGCATTAATAGGATAAATATTAGCATTAATAGCATAATTAATAGCATTAATAGCAATATTAATAGCATTAATAACATTATTATTAGCATTAATAGCATTAATAATAGCATTATTAGCATTAATCATAGCATTAATAACATTATTAATAGCATTAATAGCATTATTATTAGCATTAATAGCATAAATAATACCATGAATAGGATAAATATTAGCATTAATAGCAATAATAGCATAATTAATAGCATTATTAATAGCATTAATAGCATTAATAGGATAAATATTAGAATTAATAGCATTATTAATAGCATTAATAGCATTAATAGGATAAATATTAGCATTAATAGCATAATTAATAGCATTAATAGCATTAATAGCATTAATAGCATTAATAATAGCATTAATAACATTATTAATAGCATTAATAGCATTATTATTAGCATTAATAGCATTATTATTAGCATTAATAGCATTAATAATGCCATTAATAGGATAAATATTAGCATTAATAGCATTAATAGCATATTTAATAGCATTAATAGCATTATTAATAGCATTATTAATAGCATTAATAGCATTAATAGGATAAATATTAGCATTAATAGCATTAATAGCATAATTAATAGCATTAATAGCATTATTAATAGCATTAATAGTATTAATAGGATAAATATTAGCATTAATAGCATTAATAGCATAACTAATAGCATTAATAGCATTATTAATAGCATTAATCGCATTATTATTAGCATTAATAGCATTAATAATAGCATTATTAGCATTAATAATAGCATTAATAACATTATTAATAGCATTAATAGCATTATTATTAGCATTAATAGCATTAATAATACCATGAATAGGATAAATATTAGCATTAATAGCATTAATAGCATTATTAATAGCATTAATAGCATTATTATTAGCATTAATAGCATTAATAGGATAAATATTAGCATTAATAGCATAATTAATAGCATTAATAGCAATATTAATAGCATTAATAACATTATTATTAGCATTAATAGCATTAATAATAGCATTATTAGCATTAATCATAGCATTAATAACATTATTAATAGCATTAATAACATTATTATTAGCATTAATAGCATTAATAATAGCATTATTAGCATTAATCATAGCATTAATAACATTATTAATAGCATTAATAGCATTATTATTAGCATTAATAGCATAAATAATACCATGAATAGGATAAATATTAGCATTAATAGCAATAATAGCATAATTAATAGCATTAATAGCATTATTAATAGCATTAATAGCATTAATAGGATAAATATTAGAATTAATAGCATTATTAATAGCATTAATAGCATTAATAGGATAAATATTAGCATTAATAGCATAATTAATAGCATTAATAGCATTATTAATAGCATTAATAGCATTAATAATAGCATTATTAGCATTAATAATAGCATTAATAACATTATTAATAGCATTAATAGCATTATTATTAGCATTAATAGCATTATTATTAGCATTAATATCATTAATAATGCCATTAATAGGATAAATATTAGCATTAATAGCATTAATAGCATAATTAATAGCATTAATAGCATTATTAATAGCATTATTATTAGCATTAATAGCATTAATAGGATAAATATTAGCATTAATAGCATTAATAGCATAATTAATAGCATTAATAGCATTATTAATAGCATTAATCGCATTATTATTAGCATTAATAGCATTAATAATAGCATTATTAGTATTAATAATAGCATTAATAACATTATTAATAGCATTAATAGCATTATTATTAGCATTAATAGCAATATTATTAGCATGAATAGCATTTTGAATAGCATAAATAGCATGATTATTAGGCTTAATAGCATTATTAATCGCATTAATATGAATATTATTGGCATTATTAGCATTAATATTAGCATGAATAGCATAATTATTAGCATTAATATCATTATTATTAGCATTAATAGCATAATTATTAGCATTAATAGCATTATTATTAGCAGTAATATCATTATTAGCATTTGTTTTTTTAATTATTATTGTTTATTTAATTATTTATTATTTTTTATTTATTTTTTTATTATTTTTAAATTATTTTTTAATTATTTTTTTTATTATTAAATTTATTATTTAGGCTGAGACCCAGTTTTCTTTCAGTTCCGCTGAAAGGGCTGATATAATTAGCATACATTTAATTTTTTTATTATTATTTTTATTGAATTATTTATTATTTTTAATTTATTTTTTTATTATTTTTAAATTATTTTTTAATTATTTTTTTTATTATTAAATTTATTATTTAGGCTGAGACCCAGTTCTCTTTCAGGTCCGCTGAAAGGGCTGATATAATTAGCATATATTTATTTTTTTTATTATTATTTTTATTTAATTATTTATTATTTTTTATTTATTTTTTTATTATTTTTTAATTATTTTTTTTATTATTAAATTTATTTGTTCCCATTGAAATACATTATTTTTATTTAATTATTTATTATTTTTTATTTATTTTTTTATTATTTTTTAATTATTTTTAAATTATTTTTTTTATTATTTAATTTATTTATTTTTTTAAGTCAGACTGAGACACAGTTCTCATTCAGGTCCGCCTTTTTTTTTTTTTTTTATTATTATTTTTATTTAATTATTTATTATTTTTTATTTATTTTTTTATTATTTTTTAATTATTTTTAAATTATTTTTTTTATTATTTAATTTATTTATTTTTTTAAGTGAGAGTGAGACACAGTTCTCATTCAGGTCCGCCTTTTTTTTCCCCATTGACATACATTACCGGTGTGTCGGCGATTTTATAGCCGCCCACCTGGTTCTATTTGTCGGCCAGAAAATCGCGGACACACCGCTAATGCATCTCTATGGGCAGTCAGCCCGATTTCGGATTGGTCGCCGACCAATCAGAATTCGAGCTCACTGCCGATAGAGATGTATTAGCGGTGTGTCCGCGATTTTAGGGCCGACAAATAGAACCAGGTCGGCGGCCATAAAATCGCCGACACACCGGTAATGTATGTCAATGGGGAAAAAAAAGGCGGACCTGAATGAGAACTGTGTCTCACTCTCACTTAAAAAAATAAATAAATTAAATAATAAAAAAAATAATTTAAAAATAATTAAAAAATAATAAAAAAATAAATAAAAAATAATAAATAATTAAATAAAAATAATAATAAAAAAAAAAAAATGCGGACCTGAATGAGAACTGTGTCTCAGTCTGACTTAAAAAAATAAATAAATTTAATAATAAAAAAAATAATTAAAAAATAATTTTAAAATAATAAAAAAATGAGGGGCTCTTCTGATTGGCTGAGGGCAGTATACAGCGACCAATCAGAAGAGGGCCTCAGATCTCATTGAGGTAGAATGGCGGATTTTTCGTCCATTCTATCTTAATGAGAAGGAAGAGGACGTCGGAGGTGGAAGTTAGCGAAAAGAAGACAGAAGATCCCCGGGGCCGGACGAAGAGGCGGAGATGGCGGAAAGAAGAGAGAAGACCCCCGGGGCCGGAGGAAGAGGACGGCTGGCCGGACGAAGGGATTGTGAATCGGACGGACGATCAGATGACTTGAAGGCATGTAAGTGATCGACGGGGACGTTAGGTTAGGGGACGGCGGGGGCTTCGGGTGTAGGGCGTTAGGTGTTAGCGCGAGCGGCGGGGGACAGCGGCGGGAGCTTAGGAAGCGGCGGGGCTTAGGGAGTAGGGGATGGGCGGCGGGGCTTTAGGGTGTATCGGTGGGTGCTTAGAATGCGGTGGAGCTTAGGGGGTAGGGGCGGTGGAGTTAGGGGGTAGGCGGCGGGGCTTAGGATGCGGCGGTGGTTAGGGGCGGCTGACTTAGGGGGTAGGGGGTTAGGAGCGGCGGACTTAGGGGCATAGGTGCGGCGTGTCGGGGCTTAGAGTGTAGGGGTGCGGCGCACTTAGGGGGTAGGGGCTTTGGTGCGGCGGGGTGGTTTTGTTGCGGGGTGGCTGTGCGGACATGGGGGGGTCTGTGGAGAGATGGGGGTGGGTGTGCGGATATGGGGGGGGCTGTGCGGAGATGGGGGGGGCTGTGGGGACATGAGGGTGTGTGTGCGGACATGGGGGGGGCTGTGGGACATGAGGGTGTGTGTGCTGACATGGGGGGGGCTGTGTGTAGATGGGGGGGCTGTGCGGACATGGGGGTGGGTGTGCGGACATGGGGGTGGGTGTGCGGACATGGTGGTGGGTGAGCGGACATGGGGGTGGCTGTGCGAACATGGGGAGATATGTGCGGACATGGGGGGGCGGCTGTGCGGACATGGGGGGGCGGCTGTGCGGACATGGGGGGGCGGCTGTGCGGACATGGGGGGGCTGTGCGAAGATGGGGAGGGCTGTGCGGACATGGGAGGGGCTGTGCGGACATGGGGAGGGGCTGTGCGGACATGGGGAGGTGCTGTGCGGACATGGGGAGGGGCTGTGCGGACATGGGGGGGGTCTGTGCGGACATGGGGGGGGAAGTCTGTGCGGACATGGGGGGGGTCTGTGCGGACATGGGGGGGGCGAATTGTGGGTAGCGGGCGGCACTGGGGCACAGAGGCACAGGGGCACAGGCTCCGGAGCACTGTGTCAGCATGTGCTGACAGCAGCTGCTCCGGAGCGGGCACAGGGGCACAGGCTCCGGAGCACTGTGTCAGCATGTGCTGACAGCAGCTGCTCCGGAGCGGGCACAGGGGCACAGGCTCCGGAGCACTGTGTCAGCATGTGCTGACAGCAGCTGCTCCGGAGCGGGATGACAGCGGCGAGGGGTCGCAATGCCCGCTACGCGGGCAATGCCTCACACGACGTGGTGACGTCACAGTGTGACATAGCCACGGCGTGCCGGGGGCCGACACAAACGTGCCTACGGCAATTATATATAAGATAACAAACAGAAAAAAGAACCAAATAATTATAACTTAGTTTTTTTATTACTTTTAGCCAAGTTGAAAAATAAGAACATAAGGTGGACAAGACAATAGAGGCGAGACGACCACAAAGTGAAACCTTCACATGAAAATTGTTTAAAGGAACATGCACCTATTTTTATAAAGAAATTATTTTATTAAAATTTTTTCATTAATTTTTTATATATATGAATTTGTTTTATGTGTGATTTTGTACATATATTCACTTGAATAAAGAGATCCCTTTCTAAAAAACAAAAGGGAAAATAATTACATAGTTGGTCTGGTTCAAATGCCATAGCATAAAAGGTAATAAGTTAGCGCTAAGATTCAACCCCATTAAAATAACCTCTAGTCTAATCAGGAGGATATAAACACACGGTAACCCTCCAGGTCTTACAGCAGCAACATATCGGTTCCCGATATACCTTAACAAAAGCGAGCTCCAGTATATATTGTATAAATTAGATGTTACGAAGCAGCGAGCTTTTGAGACTTCTCCTGCCTCTTCTTCAGGCATGGTATGACAAAATATTAGAAGAAATGGCAATATAGACACAACCAGAGAGGATACAAAATATAATAACTAGACATTTATTATTCTTTACATCTGTTCTGGTTGTGTATATATTGGCATTTCTTCTATCATTTTGTCATACCATGCCTGAAGAAGAGGCAGAAGTCTTGAAAGCTCGCTGCTTTGTAACATTAATTACATTATTTTTGTTAGCCATTAAAAAGTGTCACAAATTCAAAATGACTACTTTGTTTCTCTCACTGAGAGCTATCAATCTTTTTTTAACTGCCTAACAAGGCACCAAACCTATTTTCTTCTAACTCTACAAACAATGACTATTACATGTTTTCCAAAAAATTAAATTAATTATTTCCAGTTTACACCTCCTATGTGTTTAGGGCCACTCAAAACTAAGATTTTTTTTTAAATACATGTGTCTGAAACAGACCGCTTAGGTCTTGACCAGTCCTGCAACCGCTGTATCCCAAGACTGACTTTAGTATGGGAGGGGGAACCAGAGACCTGTCATGCTGCTGAGTCCTATCCTCAGGGTGTACCTTTGTTACGGGTGAAAGGTTAGCTTTGAACAGACAACTGTTTAACATTTGTCTGGGTAAAGAGCTTCCGATACATGTAGTTCTGGCACATATTAGATTCAAAGTTCTTCTCCATGACCTGACAATGAAAGTAACAAATATCCGGCAGACTGAGCTGAGTCTAGGAAGGAGCCAGTGACATATGTGGAGCGCTCTAACCCAAAGGTACAAAGCGTCTAGATTCATGATCACTTATTTAATAAAGTGACTTAGCTCCTACATTGCATTACAGCCACACTGTGGATTCATATAGGAATACAAAAAAGAAAACCCTTGTCTTTTCACATTTTTTCTATAGCTCAGGTGTTTATCCTTAGTGGCCCTTTGCCAAAAAATATAATTAATAGCGTGAACATCCTTAAATGTTTTTATAAGGTTGGAAGAATCCCTCCCAATTTACAATGCAGAATTGTACTTTTAACCTGTTTAAAGAGACAGCAGCATTTCCAGGAGGACTCCTGTGCTCTAAGTGGTTAACCTCACCGCATCTGGCAGACAGCTCCAACAATCTGGAAGTCTCTCTGTTGGCTGGCTTTAATTTTTTTGTTTTTGTTTCAAAACGAGGATTGTTTAGTAAAAAGGAAAATTGAATTATGTTCTCCGAACGATGCAGCAGATAGAAATCAAAGCATTGCAGAATGAAGCCGTAAACCGATCTGTGTCTATCCAAGCAGGAGATCCCAAATCTGACCTGGTCTAGACTAGACTCCTTGTATTAATTAACTACCCCATAGTTCTCCCTATGGATTCACCACATTACACCCAGCTTCTGAGTTTTCATAGTGGCCAAAGTTGTTTTACAAGGACAGAACTGCCCAGGAACATACACACATCGACGTCTTGCTTTCAAGTACATTAGAGCATTTGTTCCCATTTGACAAAATGATTCACTAATGGATGAATGTGCATTGGATGCTGTAGAGAAAGCTTTCCTCATATTCGCTCAGGGCTCGTAGTGGAAATGCTTTCTACTGTGCATAAGGCTTCAGCCAAGTCTAATGTACACACTCTGTTTAAACAAATATTAATTTATAAAATACTAAAGTGTATGGGGTTCTCACAATCCCAGAATAGTTAATAAATACAACTTACATTACTTACTTACAACTTACTTGTGTTGGTTTATTTTCTAAATTACTTATTAAAATAATGAATGAAAACATGGACATAGTTTACTTTATATACTATTTGTTAAATACAAATAAAGTGGGATTTTGTGAGTTTTTGTGAGTTCTGGTTTGTGTATCTAGAACATTCCACCAGGGAGGGAAGGGCGTTACCTTTTAAGTTGGTTGTCCGGAACATCTTAACTAGCACCAAACAACTTAAAAGGTTACCCCCTTCCCTCCCTGGTGGAATGTTCTAGATACACAAACCAAAACTCACAAAATTCAACTTTATTTGTATTTTACAAATTGAGCGACACCTAGTGGCAAAAAGCGAGAACTCCAACCCCAGAAGATTAACCCAACATCAAGCACTTTAGATACCTCTGTGTAGGGAAGATTTGTCCTGCTACTTTAAAACACATACGGTAATATTATTACCATTAAATGGAACTAATAAGCACCATTTTTTATAGAAGATAGTCTTCAAGCAATAACAATACAAGCCACACGTTATCATCCTAGCTTGAAGTCGTCTTTGATCCACTACAACAAGCAGAGGAAAGAATAACACTGATTTTAGAAATTTTATTTTCAAATTTGATTAATTTTTCTGGTTATTACAAGTTGATACAAATAAATAGTTTTAAACGTTAAAATTGTGTACGTACTTGACAGACTGTAACATTGTAGATGTAGCACATATATATTTCTGGTACGCGCTAGATCATTACACCTTCTTTATTTTGTTATTTAGCAAATCAAAAAAACGGATCATATTGTCCACTGCTTGTTAATGGGCTATTACGTTTTCACAGCACACTTGTTTTGTTTCACTAATTAAAGGGATAATTTTTGGACAACTTTTAAAAAAGCTATTAGTTCTTCATTTAGCAATTCATAAAGCTAATTATACTTCCCAAACAAAGAATTTTGTTCCACCTAGCCACAAGAACATGCCCCAGCTGCTTTCATTTGCACTGCTTGTCTAAAAACAACAGCAATGCATACATATACTGTGCACACAAAAGGGATAGTTAAAGGACAGTTTATAGTATTTAAGTAGCATAAAAATGTAGATACTGCCGTGTGTTGTTAATTATTTTGATGGTTTGGATTACAGAGCTAAAAACAAGTTTAATTGACTCCAAGGGGAACTCATAATGTTCTACTCAGATTTTCCAGACATTTAGAGGCTGTTAAATAATGCAAAAATATTTACCACCAATTGAATTCCATGGGAAGATTTGTGAGAGCCAGCAAATTCATATGTCAAAATAACTGCTCATGTCTGGCTTCATGTTAAATTTCATCGATATAGAGGTAAACATGCATGTTTGCTACAGTGAAATACTGTATAATAAAATGTGTTTAAATATATTGCAAAACATGATGCAGGAAACATAAAAATCCATGATATGAAAGTATTATAATCAAATAATACAAAAGGATTACCAGTATCCAACATTGTCAAAGTGGGAATTGGCTGGATTGTACGAACTTCAGAAGTAAAATTAATTTTGTTCAATAATCCATATACTATGGGAATAACTGATACAATAACATATTCTATAGTACTAGTATTATCAGCAGAGGGTGAGGATTAATATGTTAGTTGATTCTGTATCCCAAAAAGCTGATTTGTTGAGCAATATCTTTATACTTTATTATTATATTATTATATTCTTAAAGGAATTTTCCACCACAATGACATTGATGATCTATCCTTGGAAGTGTGCGAAGTGGAAAACACAGCTCCACCATCCATTTCATAGCTGTGGTGTTTCACTTGGTACATTTTATGTCCAGTTGCTACCAGAACACTTTTATGATGTCAGTACAGAGTATTGGCCCCCCAATGATTTGACATTGATAACCTACTCAAATGATTGTTCATCAATATCATTGTAGTGGAAAACTCCTTTCAGCTCAGTGATCATTTTATTTACATTATGTAGTTTTGCCAATATTAACGAGTGTGAGGATTCTGCATCTTCAGATTACTTTTTGTGTACTCTCGCCCTTGTCCAAGATGGTGTCCGCTATCTTGTACCTGTCCATGTGTTCCTGCTTTCCTTTCTACACAAGCTCCAGTCCATCTTCCAGGCCTTGCTTGAGATTTTTGCATGGATCGCTGGCTCCTTGTGTTTCTCCTTCCGCTATTCTGGTTCAGCTCTTTCCAGATTCTTGCAGTCTGATGTCTAGCTTAGGCTGGTTTCACACTGGCGTTTGTGTCTGCATGCGTATGGCATGCAGACACAAACGCAGTGCAAATGCAGCCATATTAATGTCAACGCAGCGGAGAATCTCCGCATGCATTCACATTAATATGCACCCCGGGCAGCCAATCAGCTGCCTCTGGGGGCGGCCGGGAGGAGGAAATCAGCGGCAGAGGTCACCTCCTCCCAGCACAGCTGATCTCCCGCCAGTGTCAGTGCGGGAGATTTGAAGATAAAGCTGATCTGACAGCTGTTTAAATCTCCCGCGCCGACACCGAATAGGGTGATATCAGCTCGGGAGATATGAAACAGCTGATCCCTGCTTCAAATCTCCCGCGCCGACATCACCTATTCGGTGTCAGCGCGGGAGATTTAAACAGCTGTCAGATCAGCTGTTTCTCCCCGCTGACACCGGCAGAGAGCAGCGGCGACTTCAATGAGATCCGCAGTGTTCTCCTGCGCTGTCATGCGGAGGACACTGTGGATCCATTGACTTCTATGCGTCGTTTGTGCGCTTGCGGGCGCTTGCTGATAAATCAAGCGACCGCACAAAAAATGCAACATGCTGCGTCCACAGTGCGCTCAGAGGGTGCACAAATTGTGCGCAAATGCAACCGAACGCAGCCAAACGCAGGCACATGCGTTCCCATGTTAAACATAGGAACGCATGTGCGCAAGCGTTTGGCTGCGTTCGGTGTGCAGCGTTTGCAAACGCCAGTGTGAAACCACCCTTTCTACACCAGCTTCCAGTCTACCTCCTGCATCAAGCTTATCTGTGTTGAACATGTTTCTGGTTCAACCTTTGCCAGCCTGCCTTGCTTCATGTAAGCTCAGTTTGCTCTAAAAAGTCTATTGCAGCTTTTCTGTTATTATTCTTATTATTATTATTATTATTTATTTATTATTGTAGTGCCATTTATTACATGGTGCTTTACATGTGAAAAGGGGCATACCATAGACAAGTACAATAAACATGAGCAATACAAGGCACACATAAGTACAGAAGGAGAGAGGACCCTGCTTGCGAGGGCTCACAGTCTACAAGGGATGAGTGAGGATACAGTAGGTAAGGGTAGAGCTGGTCGTGTGACCACTGCAGGTTGTAGGCTTGTCAGAAGAGGTGAGTCTTAAGGTTTCTTTTGAAGGTTTCCACAGTGGGTGAGAGTCTAATGTGGTGGGTGGTAGATCTTGCCCTGGAGGGCAGTTCACTTACACCAGCCCGTGCACAAGTGAGGACCGGGGGAGGTTGCTACCAGAGTTGGCCAGGTGAAGAGCGGGGGGGGGTATAGGGTGCTAGCAGAATTGGCCAGTTGAAGAGCGGGGGGGTTGGGCTGGGGCTGTTGTTGTCACTCACCGGCCACAGCCGCGATGCCTGCCGCAGCCCGCCACCACCTGCTTCACGGCTCCCGCTTTCATTGCTGCATCTGCGGCCGAAAAGTACCACCGTGCGGCCCCTATCATTAAGGGGGCGGCCCTTAGCTGGGGCAATACCACCGGCCTGGGGGGCAACTGCCTCCCTGTCACCTTGGCCAGTCCGCACCTGGGCAGAGAGTTCCAGAGTATGGAGGAAGCACAAGAGAAATCTTGTATGCGGTTGTGAGAAGAAGAGATAAAATGGCAGTAGAGAAGAGATCTTGAGAGGAGCGCAGGTTGCATGTAGGTAAGTACCGGGAGATTGAGTTACAGATGTATGGAGGAGATGGATGGCTTTGTATGTCATAGTTAGGGATTTGAACTGGAGGCTCTGGACAATAGGAAGCCAGTGAAGGGCTTGGCACAGAGGAGAGGCTGGGGAATAATGGGGAGACAGGTGGATTAGTCGGGCAGCAGAGTTTAGCATAGATTGGAGTAGTGCAAGAGTGCTTGAGGGGAGGTCAGAGAGTAGGAGGTTGCCATAGTCAAGGAGATAATTGGGATGTGCACAAGTGTTTTTGCAGTTTCTTTGTCAAGGAATGTACGGAGGCGGGAAATATTTTTGAGTTGGAGTTGGCAGGAGGTGGCAAGGGCTTGGATATGTGGCTTGAATGAGAAGGCAGAGTTGAGGAATACCCAGAGGAACTGAGCATGCGGGACTGGGGAAAGTGAGCAGCCATTGACTTTGAAGGATAGGTCTGGTGGAGTAGTAGAGAGAGTTGGGGGAAAAATGATGAATTCTGTTTTTTTCATGTTCAATTTTAGAAAGCAAGCAGAGAAAAAAGATGAAATGGCAGACAGACATTATGGAATTTTGGACAGTAAGGAGGTGATGTCAGGTCCAGAGTGGTAAATCTGCGTTTCATCAGTGTAGTGATGATACTGTAAACCATGGGACTCTATGAGCTGTCCCAGGCCAAAGGTGTAGAAGGAGAAGAGTAGGGGTCCCAGGACTGAACCCTGGGGAATGCCAACAGATAGGGGGCAAGAAGAGGAGGTGGTGTGGGAGAGCAAGACGCTGAATGTCCAGTCTGTTAGATATGACAAGATCAAGGAAAGGCCCAAGTTTGTGATGCCAAGAGATGATAGAATCTGTAGCAAGAGGGAATGATCTACAGTGTCAAAGGCAGAAGACAGGTACAGGAGAAGGAAGACAGAGTAGTGTCACTTGCTCTTGGAGGTCAGTTGGTTATTGGTGATTTTAGTTAGGGCAGAGTCATTTGAGGGATGCAGTTGGAAGCCAGATTGTACCCATCAAAGATGGGCATGCTGTTCCAGCAGTTTTGAGGCATAAGGGAGAAGTGATATCATGCGATAGCAAGACACAGAGGATGGATCGAGGGAGAGCTTCTTGTGGATGGGTGTGATTGAGGCATGTTTGAAGGATGAAGGGAATATACCATTTGTAAGTGAAAGGTTAAAGAGATGCATTAGGGTTGGGATAAAGACTGTGGTGAGGATGGGAATGAGATGGAACAGGAGCTGGTCAAGCGTGCAAGTGGTGAAGTGTGATCTTGACAGAAGGAAGGAAAGCTGATCTTCTGTCATGGTGGAGAAGCTGGTTTTTGAAGAACAGGGCTGAGCAATGATGAGGAGGGGCATTGGCTCTGCAGGCCAAAGCTTTCTCTGATGTTATCAATCTTTTGCTTAAAGAAAGAGGAAAAGTCTTCAGCAGAAATGAGAGGAGAGGGATGAGGTTCTGGGTGACAGAGTAGAAAATTGAAAGTGTTGAAAAGCTGTTTTGGGTTATGAGACAGGGAGGATATGAGAGATGAGAAGTAATTTTGTCTTGCGGCAGTAAGCCTGGACTTGACATTGGTGAGGGAAAAGTGGTCGGCGGAACGGGATTGCTTCCATCTCCACTCAGCGACCCTGGAAGCTTGTCTCCGATCATTGGTCAGGCTGGCCTGCCAGGATTGCCTCTTGATTGTGCGAGTTTTGCTATGTGTAAGGGGAGGGGTGTTATATAAAGTGGCAGCAGCATCTATGTCATGTAAAGAAGCTATGTATGTGAGAGGGATAAGGGACTCAGAGAATGAGGGTAAATGAATGTGTTTGAAATCTCTGTAAGAATGAGTGAGTTTGTGGAGTTGGAGTTGCGCACTAGGAGAGGAGAGGGAGGAGAATGTCAGTAGGTTGTGGTCAGACAGGGGAAGGGGTGAATTTAAGAGTTTTTTAAGGGAACAGAGGCAGGTGAAGATGAGGTCCAGTGTGTTGCCATCTTTGTAAGTGGCTGCGGAGGACCATTGAGTGAGGCCAAAGGAGGTAGCCAGTAATAGTAGTTTAGAGGCAGCTGAGATGGAAGTATCAATGGGAATGTTGAAATCACCCATGATGATAGTGGGGATGTCAGCAGAAAGAAAGTGGAGTAGCCAGGTGGTGAAATGTTTGAGAAAGGTGGGCTGGGGTAAAGGAGCATTTATCAGACAGAAATAAGCCATCTCTTCCACCATGTTTATTGCTGGGGCGATTGTGTGAGAGAGATGAAATCTGCCATAAGAAAGTGAAGCAGAGGCTGTGTCAGAGGGAGTTAGCCAGGTTTCAATAATGCCAAATAATGAGAGTTTGTTAGTGATTAAGAGGCCATGGATGAACGGCAGTTTGTTGCAGACAGAACGTGTGTGTAGTGTAACAGGGGGAGTGGTGGCTGACTGAATAAGTATAAGGTTGTTAGAGTTGTAAAAACTTGTAAAGGATCATTGGAGTGTATTAGAAATGAGTGTGGGGATGTGATGGCAGGGCCAGGATTTGGGGATACATCGCCAGCAATGAGGAGCAGCAGAGAGCATCAGTTGGTGTGAGCAGGATAGGGCATGATGTGGCCGTATGTGTCTGAAGAAAAAGGATTGTATATGGAGGAAGAGTTCTGGGGAGGAGGTGAGATGGCCTGGGAGGATGGAGGGAGAAATGTCTAGTTCCATACTAGTTAGTTTATTTTGGCTGCAGTTGTAGTGCTTAGGACTTTGATTTGTTACATTGCACTGCATCCAGTTCTGGACTTGTTCCCAGAGACTATACCATTTCCAGGCCTTCCTGGGTGTGAACTGTTACTTATTAAATTGTTCTGTTATCGACCAGTTCCAGTGTGAACTGTTACTAAAGACTGTTCCGTTTGGCATGACTGAGATTGAATTGTTCCTAAGAGACTATTGTCTGTGGCATCACTGAATGAACTATTATTTGCACGATTTATGAATGCTGCTTTGTTTGCTGCACTCTTATGTTTATACCTTTGCCATGTGTGTTATTACAAACTTTTATCTTTATACCTTGTTTCAGATGTGTCTTTGCCCCATGCCATTAGTTTCCTGAGATATTTATGCTAGTTGTTGCAATGAGACTGATTCTGCTCTGTTCTACATATTTCAGAAGATGTCAGGTTCAGTTATGAAATGAGCCATTTCTCAGTGACTTTGACCTCCTGAATTCAAATCTGACAATGACAATTTTTGGCATCCTATTCTGTCCGTTTTGAAAAGGACAGAACAGGATCCGTTTTTGCCTCCCATCTATGTCTATGGTGCAGGATTGGTCATAAATGGCCATCTGATTCTGCCAATTATTCAGTCCCGGATTCATTTCTGTCCTGTTTTTTACCGGCCCCAAAATTAGAGAATGCATCATTTTTGGGCTCCCGTGAAAAAAATGGACCAAACTGGACAGAAACTAATCTGGGGTGATCAAGAGCACATAACATGGGAGTCTATAGGCACTGGATCCGGGAAAAAGCAGGACCATTTCCGGGATCTGGTTTTAGTGTACTGAGCATGCTCAGTACACATTCACTGCTCTGTTCCTATGTGACATGTATAATTTCACTTTGGCAGTGAATATACATACACTGCTAAAGCAAAATTAAAGAAAGCAGTGTGTTAAAAATAAAAAAAAAATGGTCACTTCTCCGCCAAGTGTCCCGGGATCCGAGGCATTCATGTCCAATCGCTGCAGCACCTGAATCAGCTGACCGGCGGCAACTGATCAGCTGATGTGTCACATGACAGCATCAGCTGAGCAGTTTAATTCACTCGCCTGACAAAACCGATCGGCGGGCGATTTAAACCGCTCAGGTGATGCTGTCATGTGACACATCAGCTGATCGGTTGCCGCTGGTAAGCTGATTAAGGTCCTGCAGCTATCATATGTGGACGTCTCGCATCCCGGGACACTGCAGAGAGGTGAGCATTTTTTTTTAACCATTGCTTTATTTCGCTTTCACAATGTATGTACAGTATTGTGCAAATTAATTGGGACAAAGCAAAAAAACACATATATTTGAATATTTAATGATAAAATGTTATAATGCACTGTTACATACTAACTTTAGAAAGAAATATGTCCTCTTTTAGCAGATATGAGATTTCCAATGCATTTTGGCATTGATTCTACCACGTTTTTGCATACATTCTTCAATTCGTCATCATGGAACCACACTTGTATGGAGATTTCTCTTACAGTCAGACCTGTATGTTCATTAAGAGTAATAATTCTAGACCTCTTCCGTGGAGTAAGGGTACCTTTACACGCCGCTAAAGAGTGCAGCAACCGGTAGCCACTGCACGTGCACGCGCGCGTTTTTAACGGTGGATACCGATCCCTGGTGCCGCATATACACGCCACCACAACGTGCTCCACTGAAGGTATTTTTGTTCCCCGGAAGTGCCGACAGCTCCTGCGGCTTCCCTCCTGTGGAGTACCTTCCTGGTTTACACGCCGATACCACAAAGGAATATGGGCGTAAATATTGCGCGCCGTAAGTTCATAGGCGTGACAGAGTAGTGTATTACGTGACGCTCGTACGGTGATTGGACAATGCAATAGCATCATGATTGGCCAGCCTGCGCAGGAAGGCTGGCTAATACATGACGCTATTGCATATGTGTAGTGTGACTAGTCATATCGTGGAATATGGCGCCCTGTGCAGGGACAGCCAATGGTTACACAGTAGCCCCCACCAATGATAGCTGATGGGGCGTTGTAACCATGAGGCTGTGGCACGCCCCTGGGATTTCACTTGGCCACGCAAATACCGTGCCTGTGCCCTGATTACATGCCGCCACCATAGGAAATGTTCCTTCCTGTTTTTGAGCACGGCTCAGAAACATGTATCCAAAGGAACTGCAGGGCACAGGAAGGAATTTCCTGAATTACACGCCGCCATTTCGTAGTGATTTCATGGCAACAGGAACAATTGTCCCCGATGCCTGGTGGTTTCTTCCTTCCTGTGGCAGCATGTAAAAGTACCATGACATCCATTTTTATAGGCACGAATCACACTAAGAGAAAAAGTAAACTAAACCACTCCTCACAGAAACAAGCTCTCAACTGAAGCTGAGGGGGCAGCTAGCTGTTATTTTCTGACCAAAACCAGTCAAACCAGATTTTGTTACTCAAGGTTGTACACATACACATGTTCTAAGCAGTTAAAACTGGTTTGAATCACTGATTGATAACCCCAAGTTACGATTTTACTTAAAAAATGCCTTGTCTCAATTAATTTGCACAGCACTGTAGATACATTGCGAATGTGAAAGTACAGCCCCGACACCACTTGCCTGTTCATTGCATGCTTGGCTCCTCCCAGCTCTTTCTGTCAGTCTGGATCCCTCAAAAACCCGGATCTGGACACAGAAATGGCATCCGGAGTTAAAAATCCAGTCCTGTCCATTCCTGTCCGTGTGGTCATGAAAAAAGCAGGATCCCCACGGACAGGAACAAACTGTGGTGTGGACGCAGCCTAACATCTCACCTACAGTGCCATGTAAAAGTGTTAATATCCTGTAAACATTTTCACATTTTTTTCATGTTATACCAAAAAACCTAAATGTATTTTATTGCGAATGTATGTGACATAGAATCACAAAGCAACAAGTATTTGTGAAATGATACATGGTTTTGCAAATATTTTAAAAGTCTGAATCTAAAAATTGTGACATGCAATTATATTCAGTCTCCTGTTGTGTGATACTTCTAAATAAAATACTGAGTGACCAATAATTTCCAGAAGTCACCTAATTAGTAAATTGAGTCCACCTGTTTGTAATTTATTTTAAGTATAACTACAGTGGGTTTTTTAAAAGCCTCCTAGGTTTATTGAAAACATCAGTGATTAAACAGCATCATGGAAACTAAAGAACACACCAAACAGATCAGAGAAAAAGTTGTTGATAAAGTAAAATAAATTGCTTTAAGTTTAACCAGCGTTTAAATTTATATTTAATAAGAATGTACAACGAGTGATTATAATAAACTTTCAAAAATACTTTATAAGTCAAATGTGGAAGGAAGCCTTTCAAAAACCTTCCAGAAGAAGTCCTCACTAGACTGTTTCTAACCTGACATAGGCTGGTGTCAGGGAAATACGTCTTCAGCTCCCCACACTGAATATGGCTATGGGGGGCCACCACAGAATTCTCAGCTGATCAGTGTGTCTGCAGTTTACCTCATCAGGCTTTCGGCACACAGCTTCTGTGATCTTATTTGACTCCTCTCCATTCAAATTGCTCTGCTCTGTGCAATCAGCTGAAAAGCTGTGAAGAGGCCATCAGCTAATAACATGGAAAAGAGCCTATGTGAATGGAGAGGAGTCAGATAAGATCATGGGAGCTGTGTGTGTGCTGACAGCCTGACTAGCTCCCTTTCCCTGAGGTAAACTGCAGATACACTGATCAGCTGTGGCACGCTGTGTTGGCCCAGTTCCCCCCACCCCCTTTATATGGCAGTATTCAGTGTGTGGAGCTGAAAAAAGACTTCCCTGACAACCAGCATATGTAAGGTTTATAAACATCCTAGTGAGGACATCTTGTGGAAGGTTTATAAAAGGCTTTCTTCCAGATTTCGCTTATAAAGAATATTTGAAAGTTTATTATAGTCAATTGCATTACATTATTATCAAATAATAATTTAAACAGCGGTTACACTTAAAGCTCTGAACATCTCATAGAGCACTGTTCAATCATCCAAAAATGAAGTATGGCACAAGGAAAAAATTACAAAGACATGACCGCCACCTAAATTGACATCCCAAGGAAAGAGAGCATTAATATGAGAAGCAGCCAAGAGACCTTTGGTCACTCTGGAGGAAATGCAGATATCCACAGCTCAGGTGGCAGAATCCATCCAAAGGTCAACTATTAGTCCTGTATGTAAAGACACAGTTTTTCTCAGTGCACATTCTTGGGTTAATGTTCTTAATTTGGCCAGACTATTGGTCTTTTGTCTGTTATCTCATGTTTGCTAAAACATTGCCTCTTGCTAGTTGGCCGGGAGCCCCATTGTCCAAGGTTGTGTATTGCTAATTTAATGTAAATTACTTCACCCCCCTGTCAGAGACTCAGTCATCACTCAGAGTATAATTATACAGATATTGGATTTAAATGACAACCAATAAGAGCCCAGCCGTATTCCACCAATCCTGGGAGACGACAATGCCTTGAGATGAGTGTTTGGGATATATAAGGGGTCCTGCTTCATTAATCAGGAGTCATATGCATTGTGGTCTCAGTCTAGGGACTTCGGTCCCTTACTAGAGGATCACGAAAACTGGATTATTTTTTGCAGGAGTTCAGCCTAGGATTCAGCTGAAATATCAGAGACAACGGAAGGAAAATACCCAGGTTGGGACAATATGGTCACCTGGCTACATTTGGTGTGCTTCATCAGCTTCTTAAGCTTGTCACGATTCCTTTCTCGTTGGGTGCTCGTCAAAAGTGGGGTTCTGCAGGATTATAGTAAGTGGCCCTGGAAGTCCCAAAGGCATGAACATTCTAATCCATGGTGAGCCAGCGGAAGGGTGAGAAACTGTTACTTGTTACATTGTGTATTTTGCTCAGTAATATGTTACATGCCTTTGATTGTTGGGAATCCAATAAAGCTTTACCATTGTGTGGTTCCCAAACCTGTGTTGTCTGAGTAGTGTTCTGCCCATGGTTAAGGGGATCAGGCGTTCAGTTGGGATGAGCCCTGGTCCATGAGATCTTGCTAAAGGCAGCCTAGCCCCTGGACAAGAGCACCCACTGACTCCACAGTGTACTCCACAAATCTGGTCTTTATAGAAGAGTGGCAAGAAGAAAGACATTTTTGAAAGAAAACAGTAAGTACCATTTGCAGTTTGCAAAACACAAGCTAGCATGTGAAAGAAAGTGCACTCTTCAGATGAAACCAAAGTAGAACTTCTTGGGATAAATGCAAAATAACTATGTGTTGTGGAAAACACTAACGCTCATATCAAAAGATCAATAGACTGGCACTGTTGGAAGTATATACCTCTGGAGTATGCAATGCTGTGTAAAAGAGACTGTCACACTCGGGGGTGCTCAACTGTGCAGTAATAACGTATTTCAAAAGTTATAAGAACAGTAGAAAATAAGTGGAGAAACTTGTAGTTATTGTTTTACAGGGTTTCTGTGCATGTAGTTTCTTTCTTTTTTGTCATCTCGATCATACAATAATCTATTTTTGTTTTGCTGTTCATTATTTTCTATTCCAGTTTGAAAAGTCAAAGATTAATGTTTTGTTGGATGTTTTTGAATTTATCATAGAGAAGATACTGGATTATTGTTTGAATTAGCATGTCAATGTTTTTTTTGCTATGTGTGATAAAGATCTGCTCTTTTCTCACACTGTACTTCAATGAAGCTGGGCTCACATTTGTTCAAGTAGTTTTCCCAATGGGCGGTGTCTTCTTCATGCTGGTGGAAGATGGAGGGGATATTAGTCTGAAGTCCACTAGGGAAGAGTTTTTCCTCTAAGTAGATATTGAAAAACACAACGTCTATTTGATGTTGCATTTCGTCTTTAAAATTATTTTCTAGTAGGTTGAATAGATTAGTTACCATTGTTAGGCCAGGGTCACACATACCAATCCGCTTTTTTGAGGCTTTAGAAAAACGGATCCGTTAAATTTAGGGTGCCAAAAGCTCTTGAGCTCCTGGCTGTTTTTTAGACTTAGTAATTTGTTCACCAAAAACGCATATGCGTTAAGGCATGGTGCCTATATGTACCATGCGTCAACGCATGCATTTCCAATAGGGCCCCATGTTAAAAAAATGCATGCGTTTTTTCCTGCACCCAAAAACGCTGCTAGCAACATTTTTTGGAGCCAGGGAGAAGTCAATGAAAAACGCAGCTACACCTAAACGCATATGTGTTTTTGGACTTTGGACAAAAAAAAAATGACCAAAATGATCCAAGGCAAAAACGGATGCCATGTGTGACCCTGGCCTTATTCCCTCTGGTGGGTGTGCTGTCAGTCTTTGTTCAGGTCGGATAATTATAGGTAACCAACTCACCAAGGTTTCTGTCCAGAGCTGAAAACTGATTTGTGAGTTATTCTGTGGAATCTCATAAAGGTAAAAACTTACTGCTGTATTTTGCATATTGTTTGGTAGAACAGTGCAACTACAACTATTCTCTATTAGTTGTTTTCCCACTCAACTCCGAGGACTTTTTCCCTTGGTACTGTCTACTATTTAACAGAAAGATCTGCTTGCCATTCACCATTTTCCACTATACTACCTGAGTGCCATCAGAAACCACATGAATCTTATGAAGTCAAATGAGTGGCAGTCTGATGCGAATACCAATGAAGATGTAAATGAAACATAATTAGATCCAAAACAGCTGTAGCCCTGTCAGGGTGTCTTCACTCAGCTGTAGCCCTGTCAGTGTGTCTTCTCTCAGCTGTAGCCCTGTCAGTGTATCTTCACTCAGCTGTAGCCCTGTCAGGGTGTCTTCACTCAGCTGTAGCCCTGTCAGTGTATCTTCACTCAGCTGTAGCCCTGTCAGGGTGTCTTCACTCAGCTGTAGCCCTGTCAGTGTGTCTTCACTCAGCTGTAGCCCTGTCAGTGTGTCTTCACTCAGCTGTAGCCCTGTCAGTGTGTCTTCACTCAGCTGTAGCCCTGTCAGTGTATCTTCACTCAGCTGTAGCCCTGTCAGTGTGTCTTCACTCAGCTGTAGCCCTGTCAGTGTGTCTTCACTCAGCTGTAGCCCTGTCAGTGTATCTTCACTCAGCTGTAGCCCTGTCAGTGTGTCTTCACTCAGCTGTAGCCCTGTCAGTGTAGCTTCACTCAGCTCTCAACTGTAGCCCTGTCAGTGTGTCTTCACTCAGCTGTAGCCCTGTCAGTGTATCTTCACTCAGCTGTAGCCCTGTCAGTGTGTCTTCACTCAGCTGTAGCCCTGTCAGTGTATCTTCACTCAGCTGTAGCCCTGTCAGTGTGTCTTCTCTCAGCTGTAGCCCTGTCAGTGTGTCTTAACTCAGCTGTAGCCCTGTCAGTGTATCTTCACTCAGCTGTAGCCCTGTCAGTGTGTCTTCACTCAGCTGTAGCCCTGTCAGTGTGTCTTCACTCAGTATTCTAATAAAAGACGAGTAGAGCTAAATACAGGGCAATCGTAAAGGGAAACTTGTTAGAGACTGGAGAGGAATGAAGACTGGGGCCTTAGTTCCCCCCCTAGCAGGACAAGAACCCTAAACATACAGCCAGAGATATAATGGAAGGGTTTAGATGAAATCATATGAGTGAACGGTCCAGGGAACATCCAGATTTAAATCCCATTGAGAATCTGTAGAAAGACTTGAAAATTGTAGTTCACAGAAGATCTCCATCCAACCTCACTGAGATGGAGTTGGTTTCCATAGAAGAATGGGATAACATTCCAGCCTCTACATGTGCCAAGCTGGTAAAGACATCTCCCAAAAGACTTGTAGCAGTAATTACTGTGAAATGGGGACCTGCAAAGTATTGATTCAAGGCAGTTGAATACAAATGCACGTCACAATTTGTAGGTTTATATTTTTCAAAATAACTAGAAAACCATGTATAATTTCCTTTACACTTCACAAATACTTGATACTTTGTGTAGGTAAGGCCTTGTTCACACATACCAATCCGTTTTTTAAGCTCTTAGAAAAACAGATCCGTTTTTCTAATGGTGCCAATAGTGTCCCCTGAGGTTCTGAATGTCTTTTGGAACTTTTGGGACTTAGTCATCTTTTCACCAAAAACCCATACAAAAACGCATGCATTAACGCATGGTGCCTATATGTGCCATGCAAAAACGCATGCGCTTCCCATAGGGCCCCATGTTAAAAAACGCATGTGTTGTTAAAAAACGCAGTCACACTTAAATGCACCATGCATTAACGCATATGCGTTTTTGGACTTTGAAAAAAAAACAGTCCAAAATGTTCCAAGAAACGTATTTAAGGCAAAAACGGATGGTATATGTGAACAAGGCCTATATTACATAAAGTCCCAAAGAAATACATTTAAGTTTGCAGGTGTAACTTGAAGAAAATGTGGAATAGTTCACGGGGTGTGAATACTTTTTTAAGACACTCTCTGTACCAACCTAAAAAGAACTAATATTTGAAACGTTATTATAATAAATTGGTTGTAACACATTAGTGAGGACACAGATTTTAAAATGAAAGCATCAAATTATGTGATAGACATTATTCATATTAAAACGCCAAATAAAAAATGCAGAAATTCTGCAGGGTAAAAATATGTCATAACATAACCACACACATGTGGCTCCCATTATTCTGGTAAAACCTAGAAAAGACCTCATAATCGTTAATCCCATTTTTATGAGTTGGGCTCCAGAGCGCAGGTGACAGCATCGGGAACTACAACTGCTCTTAGACTGTTTTATTTAGGATCACTTTGACACTACTTTTTGGTTAAAAATAATGGTACCAGATGTAGAAGGTCAAGTGCTCTGAAAATTAAAATAAAACTTTGATGGAAGTTCAAGGGAATTTGTTAATAACAAATATGAAATCAACAATCTGATAATTGGAAGGATCTTCAGAATTTACTGCAGCTTTCATGTCTTTTGGCCAGACAGTTAAATCAAGATCAGGATAGCCCATTGTGCAGGTGTTTGGGCTTAGATTTAAAGATGACATTACAGCAAATATAAGAGGTAAAGAAGCTTTATGATGAATGCAGAGTTTCTATAAAGGAAAGGGACAATGTGCGGCAAAAGCTTTTTAAATCATAAGAAGGAATAGATGGAGGTGTTGACCAACTAAGTTAGTCCAGTTTCACACTACGGTTTTCAGCATTAGGTTGTGTCTGGTTTTGCCTTCCATGTATTCCTATGGTGCTGGATTTGTGCTATTTGGCCATACAGTTTTGTGCATTCTGTGCCTGACCCCATTTTGTCTGGCTTTTCCCCATCCCCAAAACCGGAGCCTGCATTAATTTTAGGCTCCAGTGCAAAAATCGGACAAAACCGGACAGAACCGGATCCAGTTCCCATGTTATGGGCGCCGGATCAAGGAAAAAATCGGATTGGTTCCCGGATCTGATTTTTTTCAATAGATCATGCTCAGAAATCCTTGCCATCCAAATTTCAGCACTATGGATAACAGTATTTCATACACAGCCTGTGAATTCAGCACCTTGGACAACGGCAGAGCAGACACAGGTAGATGTCAGGACCATGGACCATGAACAGCAACACAAAATGAATCCTGCAAAAAGGAGGGCATATTTGGCCTAGGTCAACTCCTAAAGTCCCATGGATTCCAGTACCACCTGTACGCTGATGACACTCAAATCTACCTCTCTGGCCCAGACGTCACCACTCTGCTGTCCAGAAGCCCAGAGTGTCTCTCAGCCATATCCTCCTTCTTCTCCCCTCACCTCCTTAAACTAAATGTAGACAAAACTGAACTCATCATCTTTCACAAAACTCGCGCACCTCCCTTACCTGATCTATCCATCACAATAAATGATATCACACATTGCCCTGTACCTGAAGTCCGCTGCCTCAGAGTGATCTTTGACTCTGCCTTATCCTTCAGACCACACATTCAAGCTCTTGCCACCTCCTGCCACCTCCGACTCAAAAATATTTCCAGAATCCGTTTCTTCCTCAACCCTCAATCTACTAAACTACTAGTGCATGCCCTCATCATCTCCCATCTCGACTACTGCAACCTCCTCCTCTGTGGCCTTCCTGCTAACACTCTTGCACCTCTCCAATCTGTCCTTAACTCTGCTGCCTGACTAATCCACCTCTCTCCTTGCTGCTCCTCCACTTCTACCCTGTCCCCTACGCTCGGAGCCTTCAAGCGGACCTGAAACCCCATCTCTTCAGAGTAGTGCCCTGAAATCAGGCGACCGTGGCGAGGCGACATATCGCCGCCAAATTCCCCAATTACATGCCGCAATAAGGAGGCAATTTAGCAGCGATAATTCCAGCGAGAAATATCGCCGCCAAAAATGTCTCCTGTGGTTGTGGCGTGTAAAGGTACCCTTAGTTTGTTCATTGTATTTTTAACTTGTCTGTATATATCCCTTTCTCATGTACAGCATCCTGGAATCAATGGTGCTCTATAAATAAAAAATAATAATAAATCATAATAATAATATTTGGCCACACTTTGTGCTCATCATGTGCTGTCAGGTTCTGTCCAGTGGATCCTGCAAAAAAACAGGATCCAATCTGAGAGACAAAAACCATGGTGTGAAGCCAGCCTTAGACAACTAACTAACTTTTCTGGCTATAATTAAGACTACAGCAAGAATTTTTTGTTAGGTAGCTTCTTATATTTCACTGTATTAAGGTAAGTGACTGTGAGTCTTTTATAAGGTGGCGTTGGGTTGCACACATGTCCAAGATCCTGGTTTTGCAGCTCTCACCCTGGTCTGCTAAACTCTGCTTTGCTGTGTTCACCCTCTTTTGTGCTCCCATGTGATCATCTACCATGACTTACATAAGTATTACCAAGGCACACACCTGTATTAAAGGGAAATTGTCAGTTAGTTTATGCCTCCCCAGCTATCCCTGTCAGTACCTGCAGCTTCATAGTACTATTCTAATCATCCCTTTCTGACCTAATAGTGTAATGTTAAAGGTGAAATAAAGCATTTATACACTTACCGTATTTTCCGTACTATAAGGCGCACCTAAAAGACTAAGATTTTCCCAGAAATCATAGGTGCGCCTTATAGTGCAGTGCGCCTTATATACGGATTTTTCCAGGAAAATTTAGCACCCCCCAGAAAATAAGGCATACCTTTGTGCCGCAATATCCTCCGTCCCCGCCATCCCCCTCTGTCCGGTGCCCGCCTGCCATCGCTGTGCGGGGGCGCGATCACCAGCCGCCATTCCCGCCATCCATGCTGGTGCCGGGGCCTGCCTCACATCACTGTGCGGGGACGCAATCACCAGCCGCCGTCCCCGCCATCCATGCTGGTGCCGGTGCCTGCCTCACATCACTGTGCGGGGACGCGATCACCAGCCGCCGTCCCCGCTGTCGTGTCCGGTGCCGCCGCTGCATCGGGCGCGCTCACAGCCCAGGAGCCCAGGAGCCCATCAGCCAATCACAGCCTCGCCCAGGAGCCTTGAGCCAATCCGAGGCCAGCTGACGTCAGCCCATAGACTCTGATTGGCTGAGGGCTCCAGTGCTGTCATTGGCTGTGGGCTCCAGCGCTGTGATTGGCTGAGGGCTCCAGCGCTGTGAGTGCCTTGCCACACAGTACAGTAAGTGTGTGTGTGTGTCTGAGTGTGCGTGTGTGTGTGTCTGAGTGTGTATGTGTGTGTATGTGTGTGTGTCTGAGTGTGTGTGTGTGTGTGTCTGACTGTGTGGGATGCTGGAGGGTGATGGGAGGCTACACAGGGATGCTGGAGGGTGATGGGATGCTACACAGGGATGCTGGAGGGTGATGGGAGGCTACACAGGGATACTGGAGGGTGATGGGATGCTACACAGGGATGCTGGAGGGTGATGAGAGGCTACACAGGGATGCTGGAGGGTGATGGGAGGCTACACAGGGATACTGGAGGGTGATGGGATGCTACACAGGGATGCTGGAGGGTGATGGGAGGTTACACAGGGATGCTGGAGGGTGATGGGATGCTACACAGGGATGCTGGAGGGTGATGGGAGGCTACACAGGGATACTGGAGGGTGATGGGATGCTACACAGGGATGCTGGAGGGTGATGAGAGGCTACACAGGGATGCTGGAGGGTGATGGGAGGCTACACAGGGATACTGGAGGGTGATGGGATGCTACACAGGGATACTGGAGGGTGATGAGAGGCTACACAGGGATGCTGGAGGGTGATGGGAGGCTACACAGGGATACTGGAGGGTGATGGGAGGCTACACAGCGATGCTCGAGGGTGATGGGAGGCTACAGAGGGATTTTTTTTATAGTAATATGGTGCGCCTTATAATCCGGTGCGCCTTATATATGGACCAAGACGGCTTAAAAGTCATTTTTTGAGGGTGCGCCTTATAATCCGGTGCGCCTTATAGTGCGAAAAATACGGTACATTTTCTGAGGCAGTGACTACACCTTGGAGTATGTAGTCTATCTGGCAGGTTAATAGTTAACATTTCTGCTGAATTTTATAAGATGCTGTATGGCATGTGTGATGTCATGATCATGTGACTATAATAGGTGTACCTAAGTGTTCATAGAATATAATGATTTGCTTGCGTAGCTCCGCTACTGTGGTCACATGATCAGGACATCACACAGGTCCTTTAGACAGAGAAGATATTAGTGAGTTAACTATTTACTTGCCAGATAGACTACATCCTCCAAGTTGTAGTCTGACTGCCTCATTTACATAAGAAAATGTAAGTGTATAAATACTTTTTTTCCATGTTTAACATTACACTTTGAGCTCAGCCAGGTATGATTAGAATAGTACTATGAAGTTGCAGGGACAGACAGTGATAGCTGGGGGGGGGGGATAACCCAGCTGACAGGTTTCCTTTAAGACTTTTGCTTCTCCTGTTTCCTTTCTGCCTGCAGTCTCAAATGCTCCTGCTCCAGTTCTTGCTGGTCTCCTGTCTGAGTGCGGCCTTCAGTGCCCATGCTACTTGTCTCCGGGTCTCTTGCCTTTCTGTGGCTTCCTGTGCTTCTGCTACATGTTTTCTGTGAGTCTCCACTGCCTGCTGCAACCATGCCCATGTGCCCAACTGGACTTTGGACTTGGAGAATCCACCTCACCTTTGAACCAAAATAGAATACCAAGGTCATGACTCCCAAAGGCATAACAACACTGATGCCAGCGGTTATGAATGAATTGCATAAAATTGTTTTGTAACTGGCTGCCAGCAAGAGTGAAATTATCAAGGCTGTGAAAAACCCTGCACCTCTTAAGGGGGGTTTATACGTTGCGATATCGGCGTCCAATTTCAATGAAAAGTCACATGGTTCAATCGTTGGAGCCGATATCGTTCCTGCATTGTATGGTGTGATCGTCCAATACGATGCAGGAACGATGTCAATGTGATATCGGGGATTGAATGAGCGTGCTATTCAATGCTCCGATATTGAATGGAGATTGGAGCCGGATCGTGCTGTGTGACAGCCCAACTACGACGTGAAGTTCAACATCACCCATTCACTCCCATGTTAAATGGTCGTTCCTGGGTTGGGGGGCGTAGACATCGTACGGACGTTGGATTCATAAATCGCAACGTGTAAACCTCCGATGCGATGAGGGAGAAACGTGCACTAAATGCGCGCTCCCGCGCCATTGAATTGCAATATCGGAACGATATTGAAATGTGTAAACCCACCCTTATAGAAGTACTGCCTCATCCTCCTGCAGTTTTCTCCACCAGCTCCAGAACACCTGCCACACCCTAATGTGCAACATTTTGCTTGGGAAATAGATGCATCATTTCCTATGCTTGCACATTTTAATAACAGTTCTAAAGTCTTGAACCTGCAGGTAGGGATTTGCCTTCTTTACTTGACTATTTAATTTCCCTCTTTACTCATGTGAACTTACATTTTGAAGAAAGTTCTAGGGAAAAGTCTCTGGAATCTTGTGACTCTCCTTCAAGATATAATATGAAAAATAGAAGAAAATAGTCAGGTCACCATGAAATTGAATCATGCCGCCCTTCAACTCAGCACAGAAACCCCAGGCTAAGGCTCAGCGATGAAAAAGGGCGTGTGCCAAAAATATATAAAACTTCACATTTATTGTAGGATAATTAAACAAAGGAATATAACCAACATTTGTTCTGTTAAACACTTAAAAAGTCGTCGAACTTGGCTTTGTTGAGATGCAAAAAAGCATTAGTGCGTTTGCAGTAATGCTTTTCTTCTACCTTATGACTGTCTAGGATAGCAGGTGGGACGTGTTTGATGATGGGATGGGGTCAGGAGAGGTGAGAGGATCTTCAGACTGCATTTTTTTTTGGATACCTGGCTTTGTTAATTCCCTTGTCATATCCTTAACTAGTAACTGAGTGGGATATTGACTAGTGATGGGCGAATCTACTCGCTAGGACTCGTTACTCGGCGAGTAGTAAGGGACTCGCAGGACTCGCTACTCGGCGAGTTTCCCAGCGAGTACTCACAAAGTAACGAGTCCAATGCAAGTCAATAGCAATCCTAGTTTTACTAGCGAGACTCGCTATATCACATCGCTATGTAGCTTGAATCTCCCCAAAATCGTTTAAAGAATTGCACTGCTTCACGGATACCCGCTGTCAGCAGCGAGTCTGAGCAAGTCTGAGCGAGTCTTAGCGATTCCGAGCGAGTCTATGAATCCGAGTCCTGTATTCTGTATTCGGGACTCGCGAATACAGAATCTGTTATGTTCCGACAAAGTTTCCGAGACAGCCTAGCGTGTTAGGTCAGACAAACTTGTGAAGATGGACAAGCATGTTAGCCAATCATATTCAGTAATGCCACAGCCATGTTGGTTGTGGCATTACTATGATTGGCTGCTGTCCATCGTGATGCCTATGTCATGGATGACAGGCAAGGCTGTATATAAGCCTTGCCACCACCATTTTGGGCACATTTCTCTGAAGATCTGAGCTAGAGCAGGGTGAGGTAGATTCTGGAGCAGATCATAGGGATTGTCAGTCAGTGTAGGGAACCTTAAAAATTCCTTATATTAACCCCAAACAGCTCTTGTGAGAGCTAGCAGGAGGACAGAGGAGTACTGTGTACTGTGAGACTGTAGGCAGGCAGGGAAGCAGGGAGCTGCAGCCTTACAGTGTTCCCAGGAGCGACCTCATAGCTTCACAACTCACAGTTGTTCTAATAGCTGAAGTCAGAGGCTTAGCTGAGGTACTATTTACAATTTTTTTGCAGCTGTTAGATTTTGGGTCCTAAAAACCCCTTCAGCGTTATTTTGTCTGTGGCAGAACAGTGCGTTGCTGCTCTCCTAGCTGCAAATAGCACGAACGCCACCTGCTTGTGCGACTACTTGTGCGCACTTAATAATATTTTCAGGGACTAGTGTGCTGCTTCACTGACAAGTGTTAGCACACACTTAACCCGCCAGTAAGTGACGCCTGCAGCAACACCAAACTCCATCTCGGTGGCTGTGCGCACTTTCTAATTTTTTCAGGGACTAGTGTGCTGCTTCACTGACAAGTGTTAGCACACACTTAACCCGCCAGTAAGTGACGCCTGCAGCCACACCAAACTCCATCTCGGTGGCTGTGCGCACTTTCTAATTTTTGCAGGGACTAGTGTGCTGCTTCACTGCCAAGTGTTAGCACACACTTAACCCGCCAGTAAGTGACGCCTACAGCCACACCAAACTCCATCTCGGTGGCTGTGCGCACTTTCTAATTTTTTCAGGGACTAGTGTGCTGCTTCACTGTCAAGTGTTAGCACACACTTAACCCGCCAGTAAGTGACGCCTGCAGCCACACCAAACTCCATCTCGGTGGCTGTGCGCACTTTCTAATTTTTTCAGGGACTAGTGTGCTGCTTCACTGACAAGTGTTAGCACACACTTAACCCGCCAGTAAGTGACTCCTGCAGCAACACTCAACTCCATCTCGGTGGCTGTGCGCACGTTCTAATTTTTTCAGGGGCTAGTGTGCTGCTTCACTGCCAAGTGTTAGCATACACTTAACCCGCCAGTAAGTGACGCCTACAGCAACACCAAACTGCATCTCGGTGGCTGTGCGCACTTTCTAATTTTTTCGGGGACTAGTGTGCTGCTTCACTGACAAGTGTTAGCACACACTTAACCCGCCAGTAAGTGACGCCTGCAGCAACACCAAACTCCATCTCGGTGACTGTGCGCACTTTCTAATTTTTTCAGGGACTAGTGTGCTGCTTCACTGCCAAGTGTTAGCACACACTTAACCCGCCAGTAAGTGACGCCTACAGCAAACACCAAACTCCATCTCGGTGGCTGTGCGCACTTTCTAATTTTTTCAGGGACTAGTGTGCTGCTTCACTGCCAAGTGTTAGCACACACTTAACCCGCCAGTAAGAGACACCTACAGCAACACCAAACTCCATCTCGGTGGCTGTGCTCACTTTCTAATTTTTTCAGGGACTAGTGTGCTGCTTCACTGCCAAGTGTTAGCACACACTTAACCCGCCAGTAAGTGACGCCTGCAGCCACACCAAACTCCATCTCGGTGGCTGTGCGCACTTTCTAATTTTTTCAGGGACTAGTGTGCTGCTTCACTGCCAAGTGTTAGCACACACTTAACCCGCCAGTAAGTGACGCCTACAGCAACACCAAACTCCATCTCGGTGGCTGTGCGTTTGTCAACAATGTCACAAAAACCACAATTTCCGAAAAAAGATGTGGCAAAGGGACAGGGACGAGGTCGTGGCCGTAGCAGTCGTGCCCAAGAAGGCACTGGTACAGGTAGACAGACGAGGATTGATAGATCTCTCTTTCTCCCGTCTAAAATTACCAGTACTCAACAAAAACGTGTCTTGAGGCCGGAAGAGCATGACCAGATAACAACTTGGATGGCTGATAACACCTCCACCACTGGTTCTTTGAGTACACAATCGTCCGTGCCAACACAGTCTAGTGTCGCTACAGACAACGCAGGGCCATCCAATCCTCAAAGGCTTCCTATTTCCTCAAGCCATCGGCAGCCAGAGGAAAACTTGGAGTGTGACCTTGGTCACTCCGATGATTTATTTGGTTCGTATCAGCACTCGATTCCATCTGGCTTTTCTTTAGCACTGCCTGACGAGATACTTGAAGAAGACGTAATGTCTATCCATGCCCAAAGTTTGGAAGCACCTCGTACTCAAGAAAGCCACTTTCACCAAAGCCATACAGCATCTCAGGAGGTGGATGATGGTGACGATGATGAGACACACATCTCATTTGGCCAGCCTGCTCAGTCACGTTATCCCGAAGACTTTGAGGAGGAAGGCGTGGATGATGAGACCACAGATCCTACCTGGACTCTTGGCATGCATAGCCAACAGAGCAGCCAGGAGGAGAAAAGTGGCTATGTACCACCGCCAAAAGCACCAAGGCTTACTCCTTTCTCCAGAACACAAACTGTGAGAACAGTTGGCCAAATTGTGTCAACTGTTGCACAAAGTGTACCAACTGTTGCACAAACTGTAAACACAGTTGCCCCAACTGTGTCAACAGTTGGTGTGGTACAGAGTCATCCTCCTTTGCCTCCAATTCAACATAAAGGCCGAAAAGCCATTGTGTGGCAATTTTTTAAGGATGCCCCATCTGTACCAAATGTGGTTATCTGCAACATCTGCCATACAAGGCTAAGCAGAGGCCTGGGAAAAAAAAACCTGAGCACCAGCAGTATGCGTAAGCATATGTCTGTTAAGCACCCAATTCAGTGGTCAGCCCATCAGGGTTCAGAATCAGTGCCTTCTGATCCCAACACTTCCAGGCCACCTCAGATCCATCCTTCACCAGCTAGTGTTCAGGCATCAGCTCCTGCTGAAACGTACTCCTCCGAAGCTGCACTACAAGAGAGACTTCACAGTAGTGAAGCCACTGGTGTGTGTGCGGCAAACGTCCAGTTGTCTGTGCCACAGCTGTATGAAAGGCAAAAGAAGTACCTATCGACACACCCATTTTCCCAAAAAATGACTGCTAAAATTGCAAAGTTGCTAGCTGTGGAAATGCTGCCGTTTAGGCTTGTAGGTACAGAGTCTTTTCGGGAGTTGTTGGCTGTGGCGGCACCACGATACACTGTACCCAGCCGCCACTTTTTCTCACGTACTGCCGTCCCCGCGTTACACCAGCACGTTGTCAACAACTTAAAGCGTGCACTAACAAATGCGGTAACCGCCAAAGTCCACCTAACAATGGACACGTGGACAAGTACTTGTGGACAGGGCAGATACATCTCAGTAACGGCTCACTGGATCAACCTGGTGGACAGTGTCCCAACTTTGCTAAGTCGAGCATCTGAAATACTGCCAACTCCACGAATAGCAGGCACAACATCATTCAGGGTGGCTGCCTCATCATATATGTCCAGTACGCAATCTGCTTCTGCAACTTCCTTGTCCACTGCTCAGCTGCCCGCACCATCACGTCCAAGTTGGGAGCTTTGCAGTAGTGCTTCAGCAAGGCGACAACAGGCTCTTCTGAAGGTTATCTGTCTAGGTGACACACCTCACACTGCAACTGAGCTGTGGAAGGGTCTTAAGCAACAGACTGATGAGTGGCTGGCCCCACTGCAACTACAACCAGGTGTTGTTGTGAGTGATAATGGACGAAACCTTGTGGCGGCACTGAAGCACGGTAATCTTGTTCACGTGCCTTGCCTGGCTCACGTGCTGAACCTAATAGTTCAGAAATTCCTTAAAATATACCCCGAGTTATCTGACCTACTCGAGAAGGTGAGGCGAATTTGCGCCCATTTTAGACATTCGTCCACAGCAGTTGGCAGTCTTTCAGCCCTTCAAAACAAATTTAATTTGCCTAAACACCGGCTAATTTGCGACATGCCCACGAGATGGAACTCAACATTCCATATGTTGGCAAGATTTAATGAGCAGCAGAGGGCAATAGCGGAATATCAGCTGCAACATGCCCGTCACCACGGAAGTCAGACCAGACACATTAGTACTTTCGAGTGGGTCTGGATCGCTGATCTTTGCGAGTTGCTGGACAACTTTGAATACTGCACCAAACTTGTCAGCGATGATCAGTCCATTATCAGTCTCACCATCCCCCTGCTCTGTTTGCTTAAGGAATCGCTCCTGAATCTGAAAACAGAAGCTTTGAGGGCCCAGCGGATGGCTATGGAGCCAGAATTTAACATCGCTGATCCTAGCCAGCCAAGCCAACATCAGCAGTCTACATTGGGTCTGGAAGAAGAAGGTGATGAGGGTGATGATGAAGAAGATTCATTTTTCTGTGGTACTGATGTGAACCCTGATGGTACTCCAAACCCTACGTTTATGTCGGTACAACATGGGTGGGCTGAAGAGGAGGAGTCGGAGACCGATGTAGAGGCCATGATGCGTAGTGATCCTCATTCTGTTGCAACCGAGGAGATGAGTCTTTGCAGCTTAGCACATATGGCTGACGTAATGTCTCAATGTCTCTCCCAAGATCCACGCGTCATTCACATATATGGCAGCAACCTCTATTGGTTGTCAACCTTTTTGGACCCCAGATACAAAGACAAATTTCCGTTGCTGCTGTTGCAGTCAACCAGGGGCTTAACGATGGATTTTTTGAAGACTGTTGTTGTTGACAATTTGATGTCCATATCACCGTCTGACTCCGCTGTACCCCGAAGAATCAGCTCTTTGCAACAGCAGCCTTTGGTTGGGACACAAACGTCATCAATGTCATGAAGAGGTGGGGGTAAGATGTCCACCAACTGGGCGATGTTCAACAGACCTTCCAATCAACAACGGATCATGCCTGCGGTCACCTTGACTAGGAGACAACAATTTTCCAACATGGTGAATGAGTATGTCAGTGACAGTACCAGCTTCCTAACCGACCCTTCAGTACCCTTTAATTACTTGGTTTCCAAGCTTCACACTTGGACAGAGCTCGCTCTGTATGCCTTGGAGGTGCTGGCCTGTCCAGCTGCTAGTGTGACATCAGAGCGTGTTTTCAGTGCCGCTAGGGGTATAGTCACTGATAGAAGGTCACGGCTTACTACAGAAAATGCCGACAGGCTGACTCTCATAAAGTTCAACAAGGACTGGATATCATCGGAGTTCGTAAGCCCCCCAGACGACAGTACCCAATTGTAGTGTAACCTAATCTTAATTAATAGGATTGAAATATTGCGCTTGTAACTTTATTCCCTTTTAAGACAGGAAGTATCGGCATCTCCCTCAGCTGAGACGATGTGATAAGTCATGTTCCTGAAACATTTGCGGCATGATAAAAAAAATACGCAATCAGTAAACATCTTTTTACTTTACAAGTGCATCCGCTTGTGAGCATTTCTAATTTTTTATTTTTTTAAAAAATACAATGCAGCCCCTTGGGCTAATTTTTTGAGGCAACAAGCCTATACCTGCATCGAAGACGTTGCTTCTCCTATGCTCTCAGGACAAGCAAGAATATAGTATTGGCCACGCGCCCTCCTCTTATTCTAAAAAGAGTTTATCCCGCCCCTTGGGCTAATTTTTTGAGGCAACAAGCCTATGCCTGCATCGAATTACTTGCTTGTACTATGCTCTCAGAACAAGCAAGAATATAGTATGGGCCACGCGCCCTCCTCTTATACTAAAAAGAGTTTATCCCGCCCCTTGGGCTAATTTTTTGAGGCAACAAGCCTATGCCTGCATCGAAGACGTTGCTTCTCCTATGCTCTCAGGACAAGCAAGAATATAGTATGGGCCACGCGCTCTCCTCTTATTCTAAAAAGAGTTTATCCCGCCCCTTGGGCTAATTTTTTGAGGCAACAAGCCTATGCCTGCATCGAAGACGTTGCTTCTCCTATGCTCTCAGGACAAGCAAGAATATAGTATGGGCCACGCGCCCTCCTCTTATTCTAAAAAGAGTTTATCCCGCCCCTTGGGCTAATTTTTTGAGGCAACAAGCCTATGCCTGCATCGAATTACTTGCTTGTACTATGCTCTCAGGACAAGCAAGAATATAGTATAGGCCACGCGCCCTCCTCTTATTCTAAAAAGAGTTTATCCCGCACCTTGGGCTAATTTTTTGAGGCAACAAGCCTATGCTTGCATCGAATTACTTGCTTGTACTATGCTCTCAGGACAAGCAAGAATATAGTATAGGCCACGCGCCCTCCTCTTATTCTAAAAAGAGTTTATCCCGCCCCTTGGGCTAATTTTTTGAGGCAACAAGCCTATGCCTGCATCGAAGACGTTGCTTCTCCTATGCTCTCAGGACAAGCAAGAATATAGTATGGGCCACGCGCCCTCTTCTTATTCTAAAAAGAGTTTATCCCGCCCCTTGGGCTAATTTTTTGAGGCAACAAGCCTATGCCTGCATCGAATTACTTGCTTGTACTATGCTCTCAGAACAAGCAAGAATATAGTATGGGCCACGCGCCCTCCTCTTATACTAAAAAGAGTTTATCCCGCCCCTTGGGCTAATTTTTTGAGGCAACAAGCCTATGCCTGCATCGAAGACGTTGCTTCTCCTATGCTCTCAGGACAAGCAAGAATATAGTATGGGCCACGCGCTCTCCTCTTATTCTAAAAAGAGTTTATCCCGCCCCTTGGGCTAATTTTTTGAGGCAACAAGCCTATGCCTGCATCGAAGACGTTGCTTCTCCTATGCTCTCAGGACAAGCAAGAATATAGTATGGGCCACGCGCCCTCCTCTTATTCTAAAAAGAGTTTATCCCGCCCCTTGGGCTAATTTTTTGAGGCAACAAGCCTATGCCTGCATCGAATTACTTGCTTGTACTATGCTCTCAGGACAAGCAAGAATATAGTATAGGCCACGCGCCCTCCTCTTATTCTAAAAAGAGTTTATCCCGCACCTTGGGCTAATTTTTTGAGGCAACAAGCCTATGCTTCCATCGAATTACTTGCTTGTACTATGCTCTCAGGACAAGCAAGAATATAGTATAGGCCACGCGCCCTCCTCTTATTCTAAAAAGAGTTTATCCCGCCCCTTGGGCTAATTTTTTGAGGCAACAAGCCTATGCCTGCATCGAAGACGTGGCTTGTACTAAGATCCTGCTGGAGCCTGGCGAAGGGTCCCACTGTACGCTACGGAGATAACGCGTAGACGCGCTCTGTTGCAAGTAGACGTCCCAGCCTATCGCATCTGTGTTCCTAGTGTTGTTGCCATACCGAGTCATTAAGTAACCCCCCCACAAACACAGGCACTATGTATTTGTCAGCAACATTTGTATGTGCAGTCATGATTTTACACATAATAACCAAGGCGCCTTCATGCGCCATGCGGGCCGTAAAGTACTTGCTAATGATGATGACTTTAAGCCCACCCCCAAAAAAAACCTACACATCCATTCCCTGAAAAAAGACAGACACAAAGCAGTTTTTGTAAACTGGGTGCTATTCCGCCATAATGGCAAAGATGTCAGATTTTTTTTTTTTTTTTTTTTTGTTATAACTTTGTAACAAGTTGGAGATAAGACATAATAAAATAACAAATAAATTGTGCAATGCACAAGAAAAACAAAAACACAAAAAAATAAGGGGCCTACAGCTGGTGGTAGGTTGGCGCATTCTCCGGGGTTGCCTCTACCGTAACACCATCACCCTGGTCGTGGAGGAGGTCCAGGGCCCCACGGAGTACCTCACCCAGTGGTTGTAAGCCTGTAGGGTGGGGCATCTGGGCCAGTTGGCCTTGGGTTGGTAGGCCCCTGATTGGTGGACACCACCTCTGGGTCGCCACGTACCTGTCCCGGGGTGTGGCCCTGTCCAGTATATTGGATGTAGAGAGCTGCCACTCCTCCAAAAAAGCAAACACCTGCCCAGGGTGGTTTGGGGGCCTACAGGCATCAAGGACAATGTGGATTGCTGACCTTGCCCGCAGTTGTCTCTCCCATGGAATCTGAGCCAAGAATGGTATAAGACTGCGGGCAAAGTCAGCATCACATTGTCCGATATTGTTATTTTGTGCCCCCGGGATCTGAGCGGGGCTGCTGGGGTTATGTTGACTCCCCACACTGCTGGCAGTCGACAGTGGAGCAAGGTGGATGGGCAGAGGTTGGTTTTGGTGGGGAGCCAGTTGTGGTGGCCCTTCAACCTCCTCTTCTTGCTGTGGCCGGGCATGCCCCAAAGATGGTGGTGGTGGTGGCGGTGGTGGCGGAGGTGGTGGTGGTGGTGGCGGAGGTGGTGGTGGGACTCCCTCCTCCTCTGTTGGTGGTTCAGGGGCCTCCCTCGCCTCCTCAGGCAGCTGTGGTGGCGGGTTCCGACGCCGCATCAGGTAGTGAGCAGCTGTGTGGGTTAAATATAAAAAAAATTTTGTGAATGGGTTGCCTTTGGAAACAAAACCATAGGCCAAACATAAAATGTGCACGATTTTTTGACTCAGTGTATCTGTGTATTCTGTGCATTTTCATTGTTGGCCTTAAGATGGAATTGCAGCAAATACATTAAGGACATTTTGGCTCATGCCTCAAACAATATTCTATTTGTGGGTAGTGTTTGTCCACGATTTTTTGGCATTACATTACAAATTTAAAAATTTGTCTGCACTATTACAATGTGCCCTGCCTTAGGCAGGACAGCTATTTTGGCACTTGAAGACATATTAGTGGCCACAACTATTGCTTTGACTTTTTTTTTAAACTTTATGTGGACAAAGCTATAGCCTGACACTATGAGGCAAACACATTCTTCAGGGTTGTTTGCCATCAGATGGACACAAAAAAACGCAGTGTGGGCGGCCTTGGTCTCAATGCACATAACCCAGATCTATAGGGCAGATGAGCAAGACAGGAAATGGAGTCCTGCAGCATAGGTGACACATGATCATTCGGCGTTAGTGCCCTACACTCCTTTTTGCTGCCATGTATGCTAATCAGGAATGTCTTGGTAAAAAAACAAAACAAAACAGATGGCTTGGCTTTTGAACCGACTGTAATGGACATAGAGTATGGGGTTGTTTTTGAGCAGCAGGTCACACATCGTTGGTGCCAAACAAGGTGGTATGCACAGATGGACAGTTTTACAGTTATTCCAACGGGGCCGAACCAAAAACCGGGAGCAGCAAGGGCAAACCTCAGGTTTCCTAAAGGACCTTGGACATAAAAGCCTGTTGCACTTAAAATATGGCCCTCTTTAGTTTGATTTAATACAGCATTAATACACTATGTTTTTCGGAGGATGCGTAATGTGGCCATGAGTTAACGACAAAAAAACTAAAATTCACATGTGGGCCCTAATATTTACACCATCACCTTGCAGCCCCAAATATACCCATGGGAAAACTGAACCACACATATTTGTAGTGATACAGGGTATGTCCTGAAATGTGTGTGACTGTGTCAACAATCTGGGATGGTGTACAAACAGTTTAGTGCAAAAGGGGTATATCCTTGCAACTTTATTTAGCCGAAAAAAACACCCACAACTAAACGTGTAGTGATGTATGTGGCCCTTATGCAAGTTGAGGCCATTAGGAACTGATACAAATGAGGCTTATGACAGGCAAACCAGACAGGGCCACACACCTTAGAGGCCATTGCAGGGAACAACATGGCTTTGTTCCACAAACATGCCAACAATAATTGCTAATTGTGAGGTCACGGAACATTGTGTCTGACCACCCTGCAGAACATTGCTTATTTGTCCCAACGTCACAATGTGGCTATAAATGTGTATGTCCTGGATCATTGCCAAAGGTAATAGAATTGTGTTGCACCATGGCAGAAACAAACCCCAGTGTGGGCATGTAAACCAGCACACTCATTATAGAGCTTCATACGTACACTGTGTGCCCTCGTGGACAGGGTCCTCTCCTCTTGTACCTGTATGACCTGATTGTCTTCATGTACTGTTTTTTGTCGTTAACCCTTATCCTCATATAAAGTGCCATGGAACCTAATGGCGCTATATAAATAAATAATAATAACAATAATAGTAAACAACAGTGCAGCAGACACATACCTTGGCATACGGGCCACCGGTTCTAGAAAGGACAGCCATTCGTAGTGGCAATAGATTGTCCCGTGAGCAGCTTCCGGTCCCCCCTCCATGATCCTCCGGTGTTGCCGCTTGTATTGATCGCGGCAGCTCCTCCACGGTTTCATAATGATGTCAACTGTGAAATGATTTCAAACCGGGTTTAGACCTCTGTAACATTTGAAACACTGAAAGTATGTGTACAAATCAACAATAACATTTTATTCATGTTGTGTGTGTAATGTGTATACAAGGCACATGGACACGACAGTGTGGAACATCATCAACAGCATTACGGACATTGCGCTCACGTGGCCACAATCACAAATGGGGCAGGGCACATATCAACGCATAGAGAATGTAATAGTGTGGGCACCAGACTCCGCTCATTAGTGGTATTTATATACACCCAACCCCCTGGCCTTCAGAGCCAGGAGGACCAGCCCTTAAACTAAGTGTACTATTGTGACCCCATCCAAATATAGGCAACCATGCGACGGCGCATGATAACACATTGAGGGCCCTGTATACCCTACTATGGGGGCCCTGTATACCCACGGGGGCCCTGTATACCCACTGCTGGGGGCCTGTATACCCACGGGGGGGCTGTAGACCCTACTATGGGGGTCATGTATACCCACTGCTGGGGGCCTGTATACCCACGGGGGGGCTGTATACCCTACTATGGGGGCCCTGTATTCCCACTGCTGGGGTCTTGTATACCCACGGGGGGGCTGTAGACCCTACTATGAGGTCCCTGTATAACCACTGGGGGCCCTGTATACCCACTGCTGGGGGGCCTGTGTACCCACGGGGGTCTGTACACCCTAATATCGGGGGCATATATACACACTGGGGGGCCTGTATACTCTGCAGGTGGAGCTGTATACTCTGCTGGGGGGATGTCTAACAGTGATAGCCGCTGTATACAAGGATGGCGGTCAATATGGTTTCCCGCTTTTTTGGGGCTAAAGTAGGGGGGTCGGCTTATACACGGGTCGGCTTATACACGACTATATACGGTAAATGCAATATAACGTGTGAACACATTTAACTCACCCATATTGCTCTGTGCATCATGGCCACAACGATGAAACGTTGGGAAAACGCCCTGTGCGATCTCCCTCCAGGCTGTAGTCCGCTGGACGTTATCCCCATAGGCAGGGTCAGTGGGCAGCCAAAGCAGGGGCCGAGCCTCCACCAGAGCAATTAATTGCAGGGTGTTGACAGGGGCCATGCTTACTCGGTGTGTTTCTGCGCGTCCAGCCAGGCAGCTCGAGTCGGCTTATATCCTGTTTGCAAAAAGCATGGGGTTTGCTGCAGAAAATCGCTTGCCTCGCCTCAGACACTTGCAAGTTTGGCCTCGGAGACAGCAGCAAAATACAGTTATGAGTGGGGCTTCCGACACGGCAATGCGAGCGCTTTCCGAGACACATCTGCGATTTTTAAATCACACATTACTCGCTATTACTCGCTTCCCCATTCATTAACATTGGACTCGCTAGACTCGCAACGAGTAGCGAGTCCCGGGCTCGGACTCGCTAGAGTCAAGCGATTCCGAGTAATTTAGGATTCGCCCATCACTAATATTGACTAAAAGGGCCACTTAATATGGTGGTTAAGGTGTTCTCCGCAAGGATTCCACCCCAGGGCTAGGTCCTTCCCTGGAGGGATATCTGGCTAGTCCCATGTTTGAGACTATTAAACGAGGCTCCACAGACTCCATTTGCATTTTTTTTCTTGGCATTTACTGTGTGGATGTTCCTGCAGGACATAAGGGTGCAGAAACCATCCACAGTGTTGAGACACAAGGGCTTGTGTCATTGGCTTCCTAAGTCACATGGCCCTTGGGATATAAAGAGCAGACATGCCGCATTGGTGCCATTCTAAGAGTGTTACTGCTTAGGGACAGTGCAGCTATGTGCTGCTCCGTACTGTAACTACTGTAACTACTTTAGCTACTGTAACTACTAAACCTATTTTTAGATAGCTAGGAGAGTGAGAGGGTCCGTCAAGAAAGAGTCATTTTCTGGCAAGAAAAAGTGATTGCCGAATCTGTGTGCATTCCCAAAAAGGAGTTTCTTGCATAGAATAAGTGATTTACAAATCTTTGTGGTTCCCCAAACAGGCCGTTTTGCCTCAAACAAGTCATTGCCACATCTCTGTCGGTTCACAAATAGCCTATTTTTGGCTTCAAACAAATCATTGCCAAATCTGTGTATGGGCGGATGTTACTCTCACACAAAAATAAAAAACGTCATCTGTGACGTCAAGTGGGAGGAAACCACTAACATACATAGTACAGATACAAAAAGTCTTCTGGCGCTGTTATCAGCTTCAAAACAAATCATCTTATCTCATTCGTTCTAAATTTCACAATAAACAATGTGATAACGTTAAATTAACATGACAATATCGTCTCCAAGACTACAAGAATAAAATAAGAAATTAATTTACCTTAGATAACCCAACAAGGGCTAGAACCAGAGATACAAGGGCTCCCCTCCCATTCTACGTATATATCAATGCATATATGGTGTTCTTATCTTTCTTTGCTATTTTAGATGACTTTGTTGAGAAGGAAAAATTCATAGTTAATGACTGTAGAGGATGGTGCAGGAGTATCTAGAGCTCTATACTGATGCCATCATGGGGGTTTGACCATTTTGCATTGTGTGGTTCCCCAAACAGGCCATTTTGCCTAACACAAGTGATTGCCTCATCTCTGTCGGTTCACAAATAGCCTATTTTTGTCTTCAAACAAGTCATTGCCAAATCTGTGTCTGTTTTCAAATAGGCTTTTTTTTGTAGGAACGTCAAGTTGTCATCACAAAAACATTGCCAGAAGCAATTTAAGTGACAGAAGCAATTTCTGGCAGTTGTTTCAAAAGTTTTTTAGACCTGCTCGTGCACCAGCACAAGTCTGACACATAGTAAATGACTGTAGAGGATGGTGCAGGGGTATCTAGAGCTCAATGGGGGTTGACCATTTTGGATTTTGGTCTTCAAAAAAGGATGGGTGGCCTGAGCTTGCCAGTCCACAGTATACTGGTATCCATCTTATACATTTTTGCACTGGGCCACTATGGCAGCAATGCAGGAGGCCCATCATTTCAAGGTTGATTATTTAGGAACAGGTGCAGGAGTCTCAATGTATTGTGCTCACAGAGCCCTGCTCATGTCCTGCACCACACAGCTAGGACACCCTAACAAGAATCTCCATTTTTCCAAAAATTAGTGTCAATCCACAGAAAAGTTGTATCCATCTCATAGATTTAGTATTCGGCCACAATGGCAGTAAGGCAGTAGGCCTGGGGCCAGCATTTCAAGGTTGATTATTTATGAACTGACGCAGGAGTTTCAGGAGTAGGTATAGTGTTCAGAGACACACAGCAAGTAGACCCCAACAAGAGTCTCCCTTTAAAAAAACATTAAACACAGCCACCACTAAAGTGGCAACAATTGCCCCAGAGTTGAAGTATTGTAATGGGGGAATAATTCAGCACTCAAGCAGGTGAGGTCCACTGCACACATCACCAGACTGTGCCCTCAATGAGCATGTCAGGTTCTCCCTAGGGAGCGCTTTTCCTGTTTCTTTTGCACTGAGATGGAAAAGGCCTTGGAGATCCATGACTTGTTCATCTTGATAAATATTAGTTGGTCTACACTACAGTGGAGAGCCGTATGTGCTTATTTGTCAGGACACCACCAGACATGTTCTGAAAGAATGCAGACTGCTGGCTGGGCACGACCTAATCTCCAAGCCGTCAGTGGCAAGCTCAGACCACTGAGGGTCTAGATTATGCTTGAACCTCACATTGTCTGGGCCCAGATCAAACTCACAAAGATTTTGGCCATCGTTGCAGATCATTTCCTCCTCTTGACTCACTAAAGCTTTGGAGCAGACCTCTGATTCCAAGGCTATATTATGAGTGAACAACTCTGCAGACACAGTCATCTTAGTTGACCCGCAGTCATTAGGGCGGCTGGAGACTTGTTACACGTGAGGAAACAAGGGTGATTGGGGTGACACCTCTGAGGACTGAATAAATATTGGTATGACCCGGCTCCACCTGTCCGAGGTGCTCTGAGGAAAAAAAAAAATTATTCTAGGAATAGAATGTATGTATTAGCCACGACACACTCAATAGTGAAAGAAGTAGTCTGAGGAGTGTTCTTTTAGTTGCTCTTTATTGTGCAAATAAAAATTAAATTCCCACGTTTCGGCTCAACGTGAGCCTTCCTCAGGGAGATTAGCTGAATTAGATACAAAAACATAAAAAAGTCACATTTTGACAGAAAATAAAATAAAATACAAGTAAACTGACAAGTTATTCATCACTGATGCCATTCTACTCGATGCTTAATGCAAAATCGTGCGAAAAAAAAATCGTGCAGAAAAGAAAACCGTAAGGGAGAGGTGAGGTGCATTGGTGCAAGTGTAAGTGAGGTGACGAAGGAAAACGAGAAGGAAAGAAGGGACAAAAAAAAAGGGGAGGAGGGAAAGTTTCAAGCAAAGAAGGATCAGAGTTAGGGGACAAGCGAAGGTATTAGGAAGAAATGGAGGCTTTCTACACAGGGGGCATAGGTTATTTATGCAGTAATGGGCAGTGTGTGAAGTTATTATCTAGAGATGTGGTGATATGTTAAATACCTTTATCCATCTGGATGGGGAATTGGAGGTAGATTTAGTGGTCTGAGTAGTCTGAGAGGTAAGTGTCACCTGTGTTAAACCAAAAGGTGGGATCAGGTTGCTATATAGACAATAATGTACTGGGAAAAAAAAATGTCCAGCTTTGTGGAGAAGGTAAGGTTTTGTAGCTTTAAGATCCCAGCGGCCATAAGCTATAAGATATTCTAGGTAAAATACAGTATCATTATCATGAGTGTCATATATATGTATCCTAACAAGTATTATGTATCCCTTAATAAGTGTTTTACATACTCTATGACTAGGGTATAATCAGGTGAATATTGGTAACTTATGCTAATAGGATACATGAATTAGAGAGTGCAACATAGGAATGGGACTGTGAGATTACCTTGATGCTTTTGTACAAAGTGAGCCTTTGTGGTAAGTCATGAGGTTATTGTACAAATAATGACTACTGGCAGTGACCACTGTGGAGAAAAACATACCGTATATACTCGTGTATAACCCGACCCGTGTATAAGCCGACCCCCCTACTTTTGCCCCCAAAACCTGGGAAAACCTATTGACTTGTGTATAAGCCGAGGGTGGACCCCAGCACAGGTATACAGCCCCCAGCAGTGTGGTATACAGCAGCCTCCCAGAGGTATATACAGCAGCAGCCCCAGTGGTAGTATACAGCAGCCCAGAGGTATATACAGCAGCCCCAGTGGTAGTATACAGCAGCAGCCCCAGTGGTAGTATACAGCAGCAGCCCCAGTGGTATATACAGAAGCAGCCCCAGTGGTATATACAGCAGCAGCCCCAGTGGTAGTATACAGCAGCCCCAAAGGTATATACAGCAGCCCCAGTGGTAGTATACAGCAGCCCTTAGGTAGTATACAGCAGCCCCAGAGGTATATACAGCCCCAGAGGTATATACAGCCCCAGAGGTATATACAGCAGCCCCAGTGGTAGTATACAGCAGCCCCAGAGGTATATACAGCCCCAGAGGTATATACAGCCCCAGAGGTATATACAGCAGCCCCAGTGGTAGTATACAGCAGCCCTTAGGTAGTATACAGCAGCCCAGAGGTATATACAGCCCTAGAGGTATATACAGCCCCAGAGGTATACAGCAGCCCCAGAGGTATATACAGCAGCCCCAGAGGTATATACAGCAGCCCCAGTGGTAGTATACAGCAGCCTTAGGTAGTATACAGCAGCCCCAGAGGTATATACAGCCCAGAGGTATATACAGCCCCAGAGGTATATACAGCAGCCCCAGAGGTATATACAGCCCAGAGGTATATACAGCAGCCCCCCCATATCAGTATACAGGCCCCCCCTTGGGTAGTAATCCTGTAAAGGAAGAGATTAGTATACTTATCCCTCCGCTGTCCCGCTGCGCGTCCCGCTGCCGCCATCGCGCTCTTCTGTCTTCATCCAGCGTCTTCCGGCTTCTTCCGGCTTCCTCCTCTGGTGCACAGACAATGACGTCATTGCCTGCGCCCACCGGAGGAAGCCGGAAGAAGACGGAAGACACTGGATGAAGACGGAAGAGCGCGATGGCGGCGGTGGGACAGCGGCAGCGGGACAGCGGAGGGATAAGTATACTAATCTCTTCCTCTACAGGATTACTACCCAAGGGGGGGCCTGTATAAAGATATGGGGGGGGGGGGGCACTGTATACTGTATACATTGTATACAGTATACAGTGACTCGCGTATAAGCCGAGGGGGGGACTTTTCAGCACAATTTTTGGGCTGAAAAACTCGGCTTATACGCGAGTATATACGGTATATAGTGGAATGAATAAGAGGTATAGGTTAAAATGGAAGTGAAATCAATGGAGTCACATACCCTTAAGTTCAAGGATGGTATATGACTCCCATCCTGCGGAGGAAAAGAGAAGCAGGCAATTGAGTGTGGGGCCTGGAGGGGCGCTCCGGTGAAAACTGGGCGTGCAGCATTACCTTGAGTCCATTTGCTTTTGATCAGGAGGCCAGGAGTGTGTGTAGCTGTATGCGGTGGTGTTATAAACCAGGCAGCACTTCCTGGTGGGGCGGGGAGCTAGAAGGCGTCAACGGCGCACTGCGCATGCGCGAGCGCGGGCGCCATCTTGGGAAGGTCAAATATGTCCAAATGTGTAAACTGCGCATGCGCGGTACGGAAAAAGTGATTATGACTTTCTGGGGAGTGCTGGAGGCAGAAACCAGTGGGAAAACTGTTGCTGGTATGGCAGCCGCAATTTTTCTGGTGGAACTGTGCTTATATGTGAAATGCACAGTGCGGTGATGGCTTGTTTGTGCAGATAGTGCCCTTCTGGATTCGTCAGCTTTGTCCTGCCTATGAATGAGAAAAGCAATTAGTATTGTTTCACACATATTATCTCATAAAGTATATTTGAGAAAACACCTTATATACCTTCTCGGAATACATATACTCAATTAGACCCATACTATTTCTTTGGGAAAAAAGGGTGATACATACAGAGAGTAAGCAATCCTGCCCTATGTTTACGAGAGTGTAGCTCAGTAATGCATTTCAGATTTGCGATTTAGCCCATGGGGAGAGAGGGTGTTTAGGTGGTAAATTCAATAGGATTCTCTCTCTTTCAACATACGTATTCTATTGCCTCCCCTCCTTGGTGCTGGTAAATGCTCGATCACCTGGAATTTCAACTGATTGATAGAGTGTCGTTGTTCTACAAAATGGGCTGGGATTGGTTACACCTGATAATCTACTTGTGTTTTGAGATGCGGTCCCGGATATATTGGGTGGTCTCCCCAACATATCCGAGACCGCATGGACCTTTTATGAAATAGATGAAAAAACTGGAGTTGCATGTGAAGAAACCATTAATGTTATATAATTTACCTGTCCTAGGATGGGTAAAGGAATCACCCTTGCTAACGCATTGAGCTCAACCCAAGTATGTGTTTTGACACTGGACCCAATGTCTGACCTAACTAGAATGTTCTTTAGATTTTGGGCTATTTTATGACAGATGAGTGGAGGAGATTTTAATTCCCTGATGCTCGGATACGCCTTCTCGAGTAGTGGCCAGTGTTCGAGGACCGCTTTTTTTATCAAGGAAGAAAATGGATGATATGTATTGATAAGTTTTATTCTGTTGTCAACGTTACGGTCTCTTCGTAGTGTAGGGCCTTGAGGTCTAGAGTTGGTGACCAGATATCCTTTTGATTGGAATTTGACTGACATCTCATCATGTCTTTGTTTTTTATTTTCTGGGTTTGAAACAATACGTTCAACCCTTTGGTGCTGAGATTTCGGTAGGGCCTTCTTGACATGTTTCCGGTAGCAGCTAGACCAGTGCAATAGACTGTTACTGTCAGTGGGTTTGACGTATAGGTCGCTAGATAGTTCACCTTTGTCTGTCTTCGAGATAAGCGTATCCAGTAACTTAATCTGGTAGTTCTCATAGTGCAAGGTGAAAGTCAAGTTGGGTGTCACCTGGTTGATTTCATTAACAAAAATGGTCAAAGAATTAATGTCACCCATCCATATACAGAAGATGTCATCTATATATCAGAGCCATGTCAGTGCATGTGACTTGAAATGGTGGTTGGTATAGACATGGTCAGTCTCAAATTTATCCATGTAAATGTTAGTGTACGGTGGCACCATATTGGCCCCCATCGCGGTCCCACGTTCTTGTAGAAATTGGTCCTCAAATAAGAAATAGTTATTCTTGAGTACCAGTGTCAAGATGTCAAGACAAAACGTTTTTTGTGGTTCGCTGAATGTGGTTTGTTGATCTAAAAACCAATGAACAGCCTGATACCTAGATTATGATCAATGCTCATATAAAGGCTGCTCACGTCAAGAATGACCAATATCCCGTTAGTTGGGACATCATGCATGTTTTGTACGTGGCTCAGGAAGTCGGAGGTGTCTCTAACAAATGACTTAATGGTAGGGATTAGTGGGGTAAGGATCTTCTCGAGTGTTATCGAGAGAGGCGAGAGAATGGAATCCGTGGATGCCACGATTGGACTTCCTTGTGGTCTTTGTAGATTTTTATGTATCTTGGGAAGAATATATATGACAGGTGTAATTGGATCTTGTTTATGCAGATATTCTGCTAATTTACTGTCAATGGTACCTTGATGTAGGTGAAAGTGTATCAAGTTGTCTATTTTCCTTATCTGTTGAAGATGAGGTTTGTGGGGATCAGTTTATATGTCACTGTGTCAGCTAATTGTCTACGGATCTCAGATTTGTAGTATGTCGTATATAAGACTACGGTGGAACCCCCTTTGTTGGCTGGTTTGATTATTATTTTGTCATTATATTTTAGGCTTCTAAGTGCTATAGACTCTTCCTTATTTAAGTTATGCCTAAAGTGGTAATTGCCGCTTTTGATTTTATGTACATACTGTACATATCAACAGATTCAGACACAAGAGAAATATATGTTTCGACCGGGTGAGACGACCTTTGTGGTTGAAATGTGCTCGGAATCCTGATTCCAAGATCCCTCAGGATGAACGTATGCTGTACTGTTTTTCCAGGAGCAGAGACAGGTGTGCTTTTGCTGTCATTGTTCTGGTCAAAGTGAACCTTCAGTCTTAATGAGCGGTAAAAACGGTTTCATTCCTGGTGAACGAGGAACGGATCAAAGGAAGGTGTGGAGCAGAAGGAGAGTCCCCTCTGGAGAACCCGGACCTCGGCAGGTGAAAGGCAGTAAGAGGAAATATTTAAGATGAGATTGTTCTTACCTGCGAGCGGGTCTGCACACAGTTCTCCAGATAGGGGTCCGCCTCTGCTCCTTCTTCTTCCTCGTCAGATGTTATGTGAGGAGGTGCTGGAGGTTTGGATCTTGTGTCCAAAAAAGGCTTGCGTGGTTTGCCACGTCCTCCCCAACCACGTCCCCGTCCTCCATCTGAGCCTGAGGATCCTGATGAGCCTTGTCGGTTTCTGTGTGGTGGACCATCTGGTAAAGTGGTATAACGCCATCTGTATACTTGATTGTTGCTGTAATCGTCCTGATCACACAGAAACTTGTTTTTCTTCCTGGCCTTCAGGTCACTGGTGAAATCTTGTAAGGTCTTGTTGGTTTTGGCTTTTAGGCTCGCAAGATCTGTAGGAGAAAGAGTGTTAGCAAGTTGGTTCTCTATGGCGGTAACCTGTTTTCTGACTTTCGCATCTCGTCTTGGAGAAACTTAATGGTGAGAACCATTAGATCAATAGAGCACTTGTTCAGAATATTCTCAAAGAGTTGACAATATTCTTCATTTTCACTGAAGAGTGTCGGTCGGAGTGCGACTCTTAATCCCCTGAGGATGCATTGCGACTTGGTGTACTGGGCTATAGTATATGCATGAAGTTCGAATGAAGACAGTTTCGTTAATTCCTTTTCATAAACCCTCGATTTGACCTCACGGGTGGGGATGTTCAGGAAATGATCTGTTTCTCTCACGGTTGAGAGGATTGCTGATCTCTCTTCTTCATTATAGGAGAAGACACCAAATGATGCCTTGAAAGTAGATTCTAAGCCTATGGTCAAAAAAACATAATAAATATTGGTATGACCCGGCTCGACCTGTCCGAGGTGCTCTAAGGAAAATTTTTTTTTTATATTCCTCTGAGGACTGGACTGTGTATGATGTTGAAGTTGCGGTGGAGAGCCCACATGATTGAGCTCTTGATATCCATTTTAGTACCTTCTGTTTCTGGACCTCATCTACAAGTCATAGCAACTTGCTACTGCCTATGAAAGGGTGACAGCAGATCATCCAATAAAAGAAGTTGACATTTTTCTTTGGCTAGAAACCAGTGTTTTTTAGCAGAGCTTTCAGTAACTTTAGCACCTAACCCGCAGACACCAGACATTTTCCCCTTACCACCATGTCTTTTCCCCTTTCCACCATGACCACATCATTTACCACTCATATTTGATGGCATCAGATTTGCAACTCAGTTATTCTAGGCTCAAAAAATCTGGGTATGTAAATACGGCAGACCTGATTTGGCAAACAATGGTGTCGGGCACCACGGGACGGGGGTACTCGGTACCGGACCGGATGGTGCAGGGGAAGTCACGGGTGGCTTGGTCCGGACCGTGTCCCGGGCTCGGCAAATAAAAGGGAATGTTTACTAGGGAAAAATGTCACTCGTGACGCCACCCACTTGATGCGGCCAGTGATGGGGCCGCCGCTGCTGCAGAACCTCCGGGGGTGATGGAGTGGCAGCGGAGATGTTATAGTTCCAGTGGGAAGAACTGTATCCCCCGGGGCAGTAAGAGGTAAGGGTTGTGGAATTGTCCAGGACACTTACTTTGCAGACGCTGCAGGCTCTCTCTTCCTTGCTGGTGCTGACAGGCTTGTAGCTCTGTAGGTGGGAATCTGCTGCAACCTGTATGGGAGGAATAGTCTGCAGATAGAGACTGACAAGAGAGGCCAATTCAGGATTTTCCGTGTCTTTTACTCTCACTTCTTCAAGCAGTTTACAAGTCAGTTGCAGTTCTTACAGTTCAAGCACAGTTCTCAATACACGGGCACATTCTCCCTCTCCGGGTTCCCTTTACTCTGCAGCCAGGCCTCTCTCTCTCTGTGACCCCTCACACAGTCTTTAGTGTCCTTTCCGGGATGTCTACGGTCTCCGTCTGTACGGGTGGTGTGTGGTACGCTGGACAGTATGGCGGTGACTCGGACCCCTCGTGGGCCCTCCTGGTTGTCACTGAGCTGCCTGTCCTTTGGGTTGGGGACCATAACGTGGAGCTGTGGTCCCCCGTCGTGTTGTTTGGGGATTCCGGGTAAACTGCGGTCCCCTCTAGAGCCGACACTCTACTCAGCCCAGCCTCCAGCAGTCCTCAGGTGTGAGGCTCTACCAGGCTCTTTCTCTCTGTTCCTCTCAGTATCATAGGAGGGACTTCTCTGCCTGCAGTCAGTGGCTTTAGCTGCTGTCTAGGACACGGGTTCCACCGTTCCTTTCTGTTCTGTCACACTCCTGGTGGCATCAGCGTCGGATGGGCTTTCTCTCCCCTCTGGCTCACACTGGCTCAGTACGGATTCTGCGCTCCTAGCCTTGCACTCACAGAACGTGTGATTGTCTTTCTGTCTTTGCATCTCAGCTCACTGTGGCCTACTAACTACCTTCACTCCTCCCCCTTCCTATATACTGTCAAGTCACCTGACTACGGGTGTGCCCAACCCACTCCTCTGATCCACCACCCCTCAATCTCATTGAGTTCTAATCTCAGGGCTGGATGTTACCTCCTCTGACACGTGGGTTGTGTGGGCTGTGAGGGTGTTGGTGTGCAACAAGTGTCCTACCTGCCTGGCTGCAGTTCCATTTTGTGGCCTCCTGGACGCAGGGGCGCCACAATGGCATTAGAAAATAAGTATTTGGTGGGTAGTAGATTTTGGCAGATGTAGCAAAAAATACTTTTTTTACACTGAATTTGTGGAGATTTTAAGAACTGATTTGGCAAATAAGGGTAATAGATAGGGATGAGCGAGTATACTCGCTACTATTTGGTACTCGCCAAATAGTAGCAGTATTTGGCTACTCGCTACTCTCCGAGTATCTTATGTGTACTCGGGAGTAGTGAGTAGTCCTAATACTTTCGCAGTGTATCTACGACCTTGCAATCTGGCCAATCAGGTGGCCGCTAGCGATCACGTGGTTGTGACGTGTCGCCATCTGATTGGCCAGATCGCTACCGGCCATCTGATTGGATGGTAGTCACAGGTCCTTGTCCAGTGATCGGATGTCTTCTTTGCCGGTCCCGCTGCAGGTGTTGGACATGTGAGTATGTAATTTTATTATTTTTAACAACTTTTAATTACTTTTAGGTTAATTTTGCAGTGTATCTATAGATACACTGCAAAAGTATTCATGCTCGCTATACTCGCAATGAGTAGCGAGTACCGATACCTACTCGTTGCGAGTATCGCGAGTACTAATATTATGGTACTCACACATCCCTAGTAATAGACAAAAAGTATTCAGTAAGTAGATTTTGGCAGATCTAGCAAAAAAGGGCTTTTTTCTCACTGCAATTGTGGAGATTTTAAGAGAGCACTGCAGCAGACCTGATTTGGCAAATACAGGTATTAGAAAATAAGTATTTGGTGGCTAGATTGTGGCTGATCCAGGAAAAAAAAATTTAACAGTGAATTTGTGGAGAGAGAGCACTGCAGCAGACCTGATTTTACAAACACTGTTTGAAGCCATATATAGGGCTGTTTTAGAAATAGTCACTAAAGCTACTATCTATCTATCTATCTATCTATCTATCTATCTATCTGTCTATCTACAAAGGAATAGAGTCAATAGCTAGCTATCTTTTTATATAACGCACACAGTAGCAGCAGCAAGACTGTCCCTGAACTCTAACACTGAAAATAGTGATGATGGGAAATGGACATTTTTTCATGCTTTATGGGTGCTGACTGACTGCGAGACCAGACCACCCACAGTAAGTGTGGGAAAGAAAAAAAAATAGAGACCTGCGCTTATCTGACCTAAGATCTCTTCCCACCCCTTTCCCTACCAACACTGACACTCATGATAACTTAGAACAGAAACATTGCTGCCAAAAGCCAAAGTCTGGGGGAATAGCCATTCTCCTTGTGGAGAGCATTTTGCCTGCCGGCTGAGGAGAGTTATAACCGCAATGCTCCTCTAGGAAATATGCAAATTGTCACTTCAGTGAGGAAGTATGCAAACTCTGCAGTTTGGGGTCTGATCAGGCACAAATTCTAACTCATATTAAAAGGCTTGTTAAAGAGTCAATTATGACTTTTAGGATTGATACCTGTTTTGTCTTCCCCCACGTCTGATGCTGTGTGGCTTACAGCTTACAGCTAACATTTGTCCACTTCCCCAGTAAACAGATTGTAAGCATTCTGAGGTCTATATTTATTGAGGTGATGATGTGAATTTGATTGGTAAAAACTATAATACACGGTATAGAATAATCATAGTCAGTACTGGGTAAATTAAAGAAACTAGCACTGCAGTAATACAATACAGAGTACAATGAATATCAGTAACTGGGGTAAAGGTAGCTGCAGCAGGCACTACTCTACAGAAATGCATCTATCTGCATACAGTGCAAGGAGAATTATGGCTAAGATAGATTCTACATAGTGACTTTATACATACCTACATACACAGATTCTACACAAAAACACTTCTAACTATATATAGTACATGGACATGTTAGGATGTAGGATTACAGATCATCATATACCTTATTTCTATTACACTCTGTACAACAGATGCAGCCTACACCTGCTTACACACATCCCAGCATAAATGCATTTTACTCTTACCAGAATCATCTGACAAGAGGACAGTTGTAGGAAGAGGGCAGGAGCCAGGGACGATACGTCTGATCCCTCAGAAGATCAGCAAGATGTCTGCAAGTCTACCTCTCTCAGAAGGAAGGAAGAGGTTGATCCCACATAGACTGACTCATTCTCTTAAAGGAGAAATTCTCTTATGTATGGAGAAACAGAATAAATCAGTATCTAGTGACCTCTATGGGTCATAACTGGTATACACTGTCAATTTGAAAAATATGTCTGGCACACTCCAATGTAAGAAGCAACACCATGAAATATGAAGCAAAAAAGGTTTTATTTTGTTCCAGTCTCAAAATTGAAAGCTGTTTATCCACGACGTTTCGGCTTTACATGCCTTGATCATGTTACAGCTAATGCAGTTGTCATGTAAGATAAAGACACAGAACATTTATCAATAAAGTGTTTCCACAAACTGTACTGTACTGTGCGCCTTTGAACTCTGACTTAAAATTGACTTTTTCCGCCATTGTCTGGCGCCAAAAATGGGTTCCCGCCTTTATCACATGGAGAACCAAGATGGTGCCGTCGCCATGAAGTAAACACCATGTTCAGGCCCTGGGGCCTGCCTCAGCCCCTAGAAGAAGGAGGGCCTAGACAGAGGCGCCAAAAAGTGTGGCTTCCCCGATTGCCATCAATCAATCAGGGGGGTGGCCCACAGGATGTTCCCAGGGAGTGTCTGCCCATAGCTGTACAAACTGAAAAGAAGGACAGACGCCATCAGACTCCTTCGTACCCGGCAGCATGGCAGCACCCCGGTGGAGAGACGTAGTGAGACAGCTGGAGGAGCAGACCCGCGTCGAGCAAGGCGACCCAGCAGCAGCATCCCTACTAACCATCGAAGGCGACGCTGATTACTGGTGGGATGCGTTCACCCGGCTCCGCCAAGAGATGGAGCAGATGCTAACTTGGTGGAGCACCGAGCGGACCTTCGAGCTGTTGGCTAGAAGGATGTCCGCGAGGCACGGGAGGTGGTGATTGCGGAAAGAGCCTCCTTACCACCACCCATCCAGACCCAGGACTTGGGGACTCAGACCGAACCCCTGACACCACCACTGTCCCAGGCCAGCATTTGTCTCCGGCTGGAGGCAGCGCAACCACCCACAGCACCGGACGTGGAGATCGAAGAGCTCTACGATGATGACAACGACGATGAAGAACTAAACGGAGCCTCGGCAGGGACCACTCCAGAAGCAGCTTGGTGGACCACATGGCAGCGGCACCGGCAAGGAGTTCCCGCCATCCTCGGCTCCGCAGAGACACGAGCAGCAACCAGAGCGTCCCGCGGCAGTTCACCACCCCCACAGTGCCAGTCGCTACAGAGCACCCGGCCAGCCCTGGATGAAAGCAACCAGGTAGCAATGCAGTGTCGATGGGAGGACTGGTACCAAAGAGAGCAAGCCACCAGGAGATTGCGTGATGAGGCCCGAGCTCAGCCCCCACTGTCACTTGAGCTGCGGAAATCTGGAATTGTTGTCTCCGTCTATCAGGAAGATGGATGGGGTTTCCTAAGGGAAACAGAACTGTTCGATGATGTATTCTTTTCCCGGCGGGATGTAGAGTCGTTCCTGCGGAAAGGACATCCCTGGCGCGATCTATACAGAGGAGAACAGGTAACATACGTGCGTTACCCTGGCCCACTTGGCTGGTTCGCCATTCGCATCGCCCGTGTGGAGTAATGATTTTTCCTTATCACAATAGACTCCCGTTGAGAGACATTGTTCTTGTAAATAGCCCCTTATTCACCTTTGCAACCAAGCCCCTTAGTTCCATTCCTGCCCTGTAATGAAGAGTGTGTCCCCGTAGACCCTAAAGACTTCTTATATTGTACTGTCCCTTCCCTGCTTGATAATGTGTGATGAGTAAATAGCGGCCCAGCGGTGACAACACACACTGGACTGTGCTGGACTAGAGATTACCGCTGGGCCTGCATAGCTAGTACCGGTCCCGTTGGGCCAGAGTGAATAATGTGTTTTTATATGTGCAATTTTACAAGTATGCACCTCCCAGCAATGGGAAGAAATCTAAATATTCTTAAATTGTAAATAGTTACCCGTTGGTATTTAATGTATATATATATATATATAATTATATATATATATATATAATAATAAAAAATGTTTTTCACTTCCTATTAGACAAGTGTTGTGGTTAAATATGTCTTTATTAAGGTGTTTTTAAAGAAATAAACAAAATGTATCATACATCAAAACAGTCATATAAACATGTCTATCAATTAGACTAGAGGAGGAAGGGCTAGGCATTGGATCAAATGGAAGTTCTGAGAAGCTTATCCTGCGGTGAGATCGCGCCAGCTTTGCCAAACCCTTCCTGCATGCATTAAGTATTATCGTCCATTCAGTACTGGACGTAATAGAGAAAATGCCCTCAGTCCATTTAAGGACTCAGAGCTGCAGGGTCTTGAAGTACAAGATGTTGCCAGTACAATAAAAAAAGACCCTTGGCCGTCCAGGGGAAAAGAGTGTGGAGGTTAGGGTAACCTTAAGGGAAGAATGAGGGAGAAAAGAGAGAGAGATAGAAAGAAGAGCAGGGGCAAGAAGAGAGTATATAGGGCGTCATGTGGTGGTGAGAGGTGTAAAGCTGGTACTAAAGTTCGGGCGCATGTACATCTCCTTTAGGTAAACAAATCTCCAAAGTTAGAAGCATCTCTTTATATAATTACCAGTTTCTGGCATCCGGCCACTGTGCCGCTATTCCAGCATGCATTGCGGATGCCAGCGCCGCCGATCCTCGCCACCAGCCGCGGCTTCCCGACGTGCACGCATGCGCAGTAAGCCTCGGATACACTCCGACAGGACCTTTGGTGATGTCACAGTCATGTGATCAGACACATGATCGTACATCACTGCAACTCCGCCTCCTGTGCTCTTCACTCCTTCCTAGCTATGACACGGAGCTGTCACAGCTCCGAAGGAGGGAATGAGGGCCACAGACACAGAAGGAGGGAGCAGACACAGGGAAGGGGGGCACTGTAACACAGGGGACAGCACAGACACGGAATGGGGGGCAGAGACACTAAAGCACTGAAGGAAGAAAGCACCTGAAGGCAGGGGCACACGACAGGGGCACAAGACAGAGGACAGGGGCTCAGGACAGAGGACAGGATAAGAACAGAGGACAGGAGCACAGAAAAGAAGAGAGGGGCACAAGACAGAGCCTCACGACAGAGGACAAGATAAGGGCACAGGACAGAGGACACAGACAGGGGCACCGCACAGAGGACATGGCCACAGGACAGAGGACTGGGTCACAGTGCAGAGGACAAGGGCCCAGGACAGGGGACAGGGTCACAATACACAGAGCACTGGACCACAGGACAGAGGACTGGGGCACAGGATAGAGGACTGAGGCACAGCACAGAGGCACAGGACAGAGGACTGGGGCACAATACAGAGGACTGGGGCACAGGATAGAGGACTGGGGCACAGCACCAAGGCACAGTATAGGGGCACAGGCCAGTGGACAAGGACACAACACAGGGCCAGAGTACAAGGGCCCAAGACAGACGACTAGGCCAGAGGACTCAGGACTGGGGCACAGGACAGGCCAGAGGACAGGGGCCCAAGACAGACGACTGGCCCACAGGACAGAGGACAGAGGACTGGGGCACAGGACAGGGCAGAGGACAGGGACACATGACATAGAACACAGCCACAGGACATGGCCACAAGACAGAGGACAGTGCCACAGAACAGGGACAGAAGACAGGCCCACAGGACAGACGTCTGAGGCACAGGACACAGCCAGAGAACACAGTACTAACCACTGACCCTCCATATACACCATATAAATCCCGCAACAGTGTACTTTCTGGAGAGAGGACTGTACTATTCAGCACCTATTTCTACGCCATCTGTTCACTTCACCGCACTCCCGATGCGATAGCATCGGGCCTTTTTACTAGTCACCAAATAAAATCCACTCAGTCCAAGTGAATGTATACTCAAGTTGGGTCTGAGAGAATTCTGCAGAGATCTCCTTAAATCTGCGTAATTTCTCCATTTCGGAAAACCATTCCAGAATGTCAGGAGGGTCCCGCTCCCTCCAATGTTGGGGAATCACATTACGGGCCACTGTAAGACAAAAACGAAGAACATCCTTCTTCTGGAACTTCCAAGAACCAGGGAGCATAGAGAGCAAGGCCATCTCAGGGGTGCCTACCAGGCTTTTGCCCGTGACTAAGTTATAGTTACGGAACACTTTCGACCAGAACACTCCGATCAAGGGGCAGCCCAACCAGACATGCAACATGGTGCCCATCTCAGTGCCACATCTCCAACAAAGGGGAGAAGTGCCCTGAGAGTACCTGTGCAACCTGTCCGGGGTGAGATACCACCTGTAGCGTATCTTATAGCACTTTTCCAGTGCCTCACATGAGCCAGACAATTTGCGAGCCATTAAGAAGCACTTCTTCCAGTCCTCCGATAGCCATGGGCGTCGGTACCCACCGACTTATATAAAATACTGTGCACAGCCGAGATCCCTCTAGAGGGCGCCATGTCAGCTGCAAATATCTATTCCATAGGGCATAGAGTTACATTCAGCCCCTTCCGAAATGTGGGGGAACGGACCTCGACTGAGGTATTCCCACCATTTCAATCTCACGTCCGGAGAGTCGGCCTGTAGGGAACCGAAGGAGGGAAACTCACCCGCTCTCAGTATGTGGCCGACTCGAGTATTTTCTTCGGCCTTCCACACTAGAAGACCTCGATTGGACATTCCCGGTGGAAAGGCTGGGTTGTAAAATATCGGGGTCAGAGGGCTAGCCGATGACGCCTCCTCCAATTCCTCCCTGGCCGCATGCCAAGCTCTTAGCGTTACTGTAGTTAGGAAGGCAGGGCGACTCAAAGAGGTGAGGGCTCCTGAGGGAATCCACTGTAGGTACTGTAGGTACCCTCTACACTCTCTTGCTCAATCTGCACCCACTGTTTAGTCTCGACCTTGAAGTGCCAGTCAATTAGCCATACCAAGACAGCCGCCAGGCAATATCGTCGCATGTCTGGTAATACCGCCCCTCCCGACTCCCTAGGTGAGGTCAAAATCCTCATACTCACTCTCGGCTTCTTGCCATTGCAGATAAATCGAGAGATTACCGAACGAAGGGTGCGGAAAAACAAACCGTTTGGCCATATGGGCACGGCTTGAAAAATATATAAAAAACGCGGTAGGATGTCCATCACCACCACATGGATCCTTCCGAGCCAGGACAAACGCATGGGTTTATAAGACTCCAGCAAGGCCCTCACCATGTCAAGAATGGCTTGGTGATTCAAACGAAAGATTACGGACAGATCAGCTGGGAGGCTTACTCCCAGTAGAATATATGACCCACTTTCCAAAGGAAGGGGAACTCACTTGATAGGGAAGATACCTCGGTGGGGGGCAAGGAGATATTCAACGCCTCGGTTTTCGAATAGTTGACCTTAAAGTTACTAAGGCCACCAAACATCTCAAGCCACGCAGCAAGGCGGGGAAAGACGAGGTCGGGCGGGTAACGTACAATAGGACGTCATCTGCAAATAGCGTAGCCTTATGGTGGGTATCTCCTACATCCATCCCATGAATGTTGCTATTTTCCATTATGACCTTTGCCAACTGCTCAATTACGATGACATAGAGCAGGGGGGAAAGTGGGCAACCCTGCCTCGTCCCATTCCTAACCAGGAACGTCTTAGACAGGCCCCCATTTACCTCACCCTCGAGGAGGGACGGGAGTAAAGCGAAGACATCCCATTCATGAATTTGTCGCCCAAGCCAATGTGTTTCAACGCCTCCCTTAGGAATCCCGAGTGGACCCTATCAAAGACATAGAGGGGACTTCTACACCCTAGCCCTCTCAATAAGGAGACAGGATCTAAGAATGTTGTCCCACGCCTCTCGGCCCCTGACAAAACCCACTTGGTCAAGGTGGACGATGGACGGGAGTTTCAGCGACAGTCTGTCCACCAAAATCTGGCGAACAGCTTGACGTCCACATTAATCAAAGAAATAGGTCGGTAACTTGCCGCCTCCAAAAGGTCCTTCTTTGGCTTAGGGATCACACAGATGTGTGCCTCCAAGGCTTGCGGAGGGAAAGTGTCTCCTTCTAATATAGCCTTGAAGGAGGAGAGCATGTGGGACAGAAAATCACCGAGCAAGGTCTTGTAAAATATGGGTGTGAAGCCGTCTGGCCCTGAACATTTAGATGTCGGGGTAGCTTTAATCACATCGGTGAGTTCCTCCATCGATACGTCCTCCTCTAAAGGTAGTACATCCACTTCAGGCAGGGACAGAACTCCCACCCTAGAGATATAAGACCGAATTTTGGTTCGTAGAGCCGTAGGGTCCATATCGTCGAATTTCCCTTTCAGGCTATAAAGGTCTGCTGCATAGAATTTCTAAAAAACCGCCGATATGTCTTCCGTACTGTGGACCAGTTTACCCCTGGGAGTCTTGATGGCCGAGATATGTGTAGGGCCCGACCTGGGATGGAGTAGTCTAGCCAGGGGTCTCCCGCATACGTTAGCCACTTACAGAAAAAACCCTTTTGCCCGTTCCTTGTGTCTCTCAAATCATTTGTCTAAAAAATGTTTCAACTCCGTTCATGCAGAGGTCAGCTCAATCAAGACCCCATGGCTTCAGGAGGCCTTGTGTTCGGCCTCAAGGCGGCCTATCTGTGATAGCAATTCATTAATCCATTCTGACTTGAGCTTCTTTACCCTGGTCCTGTGCTTAATGAGTGTTCCCCTGAGAATACACTTAAGGGCCTCCCATTTAATAGTCGGAGAAGTAGGATCTTGCTCATGCGTCTGAGTGAATGACTCAATTTTGGATTTCAAGTCCGCTAGACAGGTGGCATCATTTAAAAGGTGGCCATACAGTCTCCAGGTCCACTCTTTCTTTGTCAGCCCGGGGATTTCCATGGATAGAAAGATAGGACTATGGTCCGATAGGACAATGTTGCCAATGGAGGCGTCTGGTTTCCAGGATAAGATCCCATGGCTGACAAGAAAAAAATCGATTCTACTGTAAGAACGGTGGACTCCTGAATAGAAAGAATAGTCCCTCCCCGTAGGATTAAGGATCCTCCAGATATCAATCAGTTGTAGCCTACAGAGAAGCTTCCGGAGTGCTTGCACTCGTCTGCGTGGAGCTGCCCCTCTACCCGAGCAGGAATCTAAGGACGGGTCAAGAAATAAATTAAAGTCTTCCTCTATTATGGCCTTGCCCTCTGCAAAGTCTGCCAATTTTAACAGGAGGGATCTACAAACTCTCGTCTGCTCCCTGTTAGGAAGATACCAATTTACCAGGGTCATTAGGACGCCCGCTATCTTTAATTTAAGAAAGATATAACGCCCTCTTGTGTCAACCACCGAGTCCATTAATATATGGGGTAGGCCCCTATGTAGGGCTATAGAGACCCCTTGGTTCTGGCCTCGGAATTTGTGCTGTGGAACCATTCGGAAAAGTATTTCCCTCCTATGGCAGGCACGTGGCCCTCCTTAAAGTGTGTCTCCTGAAGGAGGAGCACCTGAACGCCCTTCTTATGCATATCATAAATCATTTGTTGTGTAATTTGGAGTGTATTGAAGCCCCTGACATTCAGAGACCCGATCTGCATAGTCCCCATAGTCCTAGCGCCTCAGTTAGGCGCCTCTCCTATGGGTCTTCTCACGACCACCAACACAACGCTCCGGGGAAAGAAAGGAAAAGAGATAGAAGAAAAGGAAGGAGGAGGGAAATAGAGGGAGCCCTGGACGGGCTATCTGAAATGCTCAAAAACAAATGGGGTAAGTTCTGTAGTAGAAGTACCGCACTCCAAGGTAGAGTACGGAATCCCCGTGGGGAGCGACCTTTCCAAGTGGAAGGGAGAAATTGCCTGAGTCAATCACAACAGGACAAGTTTCCTAAAGTTGCTAATTACACAAAAAGTTAGGATAACACGACCTGAGAGGTGAGATCCTCCCGCTCCTAAACCTGAACAGAAAACAAATAAAGCTTTAACTAATCACCAGGCTGGGTATGAGAAAAGGTTCAATATGGGCAGTGTCCGATGCCCACTAGATCGGGAAAGATGGGTCACAGTCATAGAGGAGGGTCTGCAAGACGAATGCAACACAACAGATAAAGTATGGCATTTCTAGAAGGAAGGAGGACTAGGGGGGAAAAGAAGGGGGGAGTAGAGAAGCTGTAGGGGAGGGGAACATGAGGCCGGGGAGGAGAATGGGTAAGGGTGGGGAGTAGGGAAGGGAGGAATGCGAGAAGGGGGGGAGGGGAGAAGGAGAGTAGAAATGGGAGGGAGGAGGCCCATGGAGCGGGCCAACATCAGTCCCATCCCCCAACTGTGAGTCTGCTGCACAGACCCGGAACCTAACAGAGGAATAGGGAGAAAAGGAAAATAATAATAATTTAAAAAAAAGAGGGGGGTGGGAAACTCTGGTTCCAATGGAAAATGGATAGCTCCGTCTATCGAGACAGGAGACCTGGATGGTCAACCATATGGATCAGCAGATCAGGAAAGTTCCTGACCGGAGAGAGGTCTCCAGGGGGTAGAAGGCAAAACCACGGACAGTCCAGTAAGTCATCCCTCCTCGGTATGATCTCCGTCACTGAGCCTCCGCCTCCTTCGGATCCCACCTCTCCTGCTACCTCTTCGGCGCGGAGCGTGCTGAACACGGGGTGCCACTTGGTACGTGTCATCGATATAGGGAGACGGCCAGTTAGGGAACTGGAGGCCCGGATCAGGAATGTCAAGTGCTTGAAGGAATCCCTGCAACTCTCTGGGGTGGGTCAAATGTACCATCTGCTTTCCACGCCGTACCTGGAGGCGAAAAGGATAACCCCAGGAATAGGGAAGGTGGTGCTGCCGCAGGCGATCGAGGAGGGGCCTCGGGGCTCTCCGTTTTTGGAGGGTTCTCCTGGATAGGTCGGCCATTAATTGTAAGCTGCATCCCTGGAAACAGATCTCCTCGCAACGCTTTGCTATGTTGAGAATATCACGTGGAAGTGCCACCTCTGGTGGGGGAGGACCAAGGGACCTATGAGCCCTATCAAACTCAGTAATAGATTCTGCTGGGATGTTCCTAATGGAATTAAACAGGCCTTGTAGAGTCACCCCTAGCTCTTCTGGGGTGACCGATTCTGGGAGACCCGCACCCTTATGTTCTGTCGCCTTTCTCTATTTTCAATGTCCAATGTCTAGGAATGCTTCTTGTTGGGATTTTTGGTATGAGACAATCTCTTCCAGTTTTTTGACCTGTCTAGTTAAGTTCAACTGTGGCGCCTCCAATTTAGAAATAAAATCTGCCATTTCCTCCCTAGTGGGGATGTTGAGAATGCGTGCCTTGAATGATTCCCACATGTCTCCGCTCGGGGCCGGAGTGTCCAAAGGCAATTCAGACTGTCCTATATTTGGATCCTGACCGACAGGTATTGATCCTCCGACATAATTGCCACCAGGGGGCCCCTCATGGGGAGGGGGGGTGACTTCACCGCAGGATTCCCTTCTAGATTTGGGGATGGGGGATCCTGTGACCAGGACAGCGTCCCCCCAGACTGTGGCCACCCCAGGTATTGCATTTACATTTATCACTGTGGGCAGATGGTGGACAGACAGGGGGTTGGGAGGTAGGTAACGCTGCATCCGGTTCCCCGGGATAAGGCTCCCTCTGCTTACCGCTGCATCCTGATCCGGGTGCCTCTGTCCACCACCTTTGTCAGCTTTCTCCTCCGGGAGTCCCGCGATGTCTGTGTGCAGGGTAGCCTCAAGAGATCTCACCACGAAGCAGCCATCCATGAGTCCCGACTGCTCCTGCGGGATATCAGACACTGCGGTCGGCTCAGCGCTGCATCCGGCGGTGTGGACAGAGCAGGCTGTTTCTGCAGGCTCCTTTGGACGCTGGGAAAGGTCCGCTTCCTCATCCCCTACAGGCGAGGCGACTAGATGCGAAAAGACGGGCGCCGCCATCTTGGGTGTAGCAGCAGCCCCCTGGGGCCTGCTGGAGCTTCTCAAAAACTGAGCTATATTACCGGATTTCGGAAATAGAAGGCCCGGTGTCACTGCTGGGCATCCGCTCCTCCTTCTCGCCAACATAGGGCGAATTTCATCCAGGCTGGGTGGTTAAAATCAGGCTTGAAGGAGGCCGGGAGGACAGAGCTCAGGAACTAGTGTCTGTCTCCCTCCATGGCCAGGACACACACCCCCGTTAGACAAGTGTTGATACTTGCGGACGAGTATGTTCCATCAAGGGGGTATGTGGCGCCCCACCATGTAGGTGCCACAAAAGCGGTACTACACCCATAAAAGCGGTGTAGTCACCCCACTGCAAGTGGACTTGTGGACTGTAGGAGGAACCCTATACCCACATCCCACACTAGTCACACAGTGGGAGGGACCCCGGGAGGGTATATAGTAGCCCCAGGGGGAGAAAGGAGGGTCCGTGGCCGGTCTGTCTTTGACCGTCGGTCTCGGCCTCCAAGGGTTGGAGAGTTATAGAAGTTAAGGATGAGAACCTGAGGCAAGAAAGATGAAGGGAAGCAGAAGAATAGATCCCAGAAGAAGGAGAGAGGAGCAAGGGACTCAAGCGAGGGAGTTCGCTCTAGGAAAGCAACCGGGTACCGGAGCCCGCACCTGTAGGAACCTTGACGGCCTGCAGAAAATCCGTTGACCGGGGGTATATTCAGATACGGCCCTGACTCCTAAAGCACCCATTAGAGAGCGATCAGACACCACGATAGTCGGCTACGGTGATCAAGAGAAGGTTCTCCGATGGGAGCAAGCGAGTTAGAAAGGTACAGCAGGAGATCAGACCTAATCTCCAAGAGATCTGCCTTCACACCGCCACTGGGAGGCAAGGGAACAAGTGGATCAAGAAAAGCACACATGAGGGATCCGTCTACCTACCATAATATTCACTTGCAGTCACCCGTAGCCATTTGTCTGATACTGCACTGTGAACTGTAATGACTGCTGAGTTCAAGTAAAGTACCCGGTGAAGTCACTTGCCGACTCTGCTGCATCTTTCCTTGTGCAAACTGATTTCTCCCATAGAATCGCTGCCCCGGCGGTCCAGTCCTGCCTGCGGAGGACTACACCATCATTGCCGCAATACCATCGACCACCGGAGGGCTGTAGCGGTGCTGGTGAGCATCACCAGGTACTGCAGGTGGCATCATAAACAAACTTTACTGTATTTTTTCCCCTTATTCATTGACCACCAGGGCCACAGTCTCAGGCAGCCACCCGTGATCTCCAGAATGAGCCTGAGATCTGAGTATCTTGCCCTGGGTGAGTCATATGGAACAGCTGACCTCATGACTCTGAGCTCCATTCTGGAGAGACCTCTTCAGGCACGCGGGATTAGCACAGGATGCTGCATATCAGGTCCAATGTAGGCAGCACAGTCGTACTCCAGCTTACATAATTGTAGACACCTCCTCTATGGGCTGCTCCAGTTCTAGTGAAGCATCCTTGGCCCCTGGGGTGGTGAGGAAAATTACATCCTCCAGAGCAGGTATCTCTTGGGGTGGATTAATCATGTCTCCAAAAGACTGACTGCAGACACACAGTGATACAGTGTAGATACATGGTACAGCAATCCCAAGATGGTGCCGGCCTCTATGGTGAAGAGTCTTTACCTTTCCTTGGGGCCTGCCTTTTCCAGCACCAGGACCCAATTGCTTACAGGATATTTTTGTTTGTCCAATTTTGTTGCATAGCTGCTCATTAACCTCTCCATGGGGTAGGCTGCAGAAGACACCTAACTTGCAAATCCCATTCCCATGCCACAGGTAACATCTGACATATTTGAAGGAAAAAAAAAAAAATAGTTTTTTCAGCTCACCACTAATTCATCTGGAATGTTGAATAAGGCTAGGGAACAGTGTCTGGACAGGTCCAAGATTACTGCTATAATAGAGGGATGTTTAAAGAAGATTTTAAGGTTCCTGGATTTCACAGCTGCTGCCACATCTGGCACCATTCCAAAAAGTCACAGCCTGCAGGTGTCCCAACACCTGCAAACTCAAGGGAGCTTAAAAACGTATTTTAAAACTGCATTCAATTCAACAGGTTGAGCGAAACTGGTAGACCCGATGGCTGTGAACAACACTTAAACTTAGGTAAAGGGTGTTCTCAGCCACTGGGTCTTCCAGCAAGCGTTTTGGCCCCAAACATTCAAGGAAAGTTTTAGGGCCATTTTAAAATTTCAAACTTTTTTTCCCAAACAAAGGCATGTTTGCTGATTTTTTAGTAAATTGTTTATGTTTCCAATCATGAACCAAATCTGCCATTTCCATGCTGATTTGAAATTTGCAAACATGTTTGGGGAAAGTTCACTCATCTCTATTTATAAGTGATATTACATGTGGAAAAGGTTCTGAAATTATTTCTTTACATGACAAAAACCTGACAGTGTAGCAAGTCTGTGTGGATATGTTATATCCCCTGTATAAATGAGTGACAGATATAGGATGAGGAATAAAGGACTATGACAAGTAGCAGAAAATGTATTTGCATGAAAGCAGGAATTAATGGTCATCAACATGTCACACCCCAGTACATTTATGAGGCTAACAATTGCTATTGCAATGAAATGTTAATTGTTTTTGAGCATTTTTTGTTTAGTGAAACTGATTCAATATGCGACACATAAAAAGTCTTTCAATATACTGTATACAATATGTCCTTTTCTTTTGCTTAAAGCATATTGAGTATGTAAAGTAAGTCATGAAAATAAGCAAATGCTGTTTTACAAATACAGCAATTCTATGGGATCAGTCTCTTTTTGTATAATAAAACACATGAACCATGCACAGATGTCAACAAGTCTGCATAGTTATCAACTACGAGTTATTACCAATCTACAACAATAAAACAAAAGGGTCCTGTTTTTTTTTTATAATTTAACTCTTATTCATGAATATGTAAAATGTAGCCAACCTATTATTATACTGAAGCTGAAATGCCAGGAGAGAGGTTGTTGTCATGCAGATTAATAGAGGCATTTGAGTGACAACACAAGATTACCATGAAATGGTTGTTGGCACTTGATCAACGTGTCCATAAACCAACATAGATGATTGTCTCTGTTGCTTTATTAAGTATTGCAGAATTTCATTATAGTGTATAATAACAGACAGTACAAAGCATTTCCACACTGGGGAGATTATGACATTAATGAAAATTATACAATACAATCTTCCTATTTCATTCAGATGGTTGTGTATGTTACATATATACTGACATGACCTATGATTTCATAACTTCAGACCACGTTGGTTACATTATTGTTAGGATGAAAGCAATAAAGCAGATATAAAGATATTATCTTTCACATTTGCGGTTGTTTGATTTATGACGTTTTTTATCTGTTTCATTAGGGCAGAGTTGTGCTTTGTGATCACATTTTAGCTGCGGCATCTCACAATGATAGAAAAGGTCTGGCACCACCGTCAGTCAGTGCTTGCATCAGGATCCATAGACACTGCTATTATTAGCTTCCAGAAAACGCACTTATGCTGCCGGGTGCATACTCACAGAACACAGTCCACAATTATTAAGGTACCATCACACGTAGCAATATGGCTTCCATATCGCTGTAAATTTGTGTATTGGCGATGTGGAAGCCACAGTGGCGTGAGACATGGCGATTTTACGGGCGAAATCGCCGGTGGTGTGTCGCCTCATCGCCCTGTTTTGCTAGGAAATCAGGCGATATCCACCAGGCGATTTCAGCGCATCATGGCATGTGACAGGGCGATAGCGCTCAGACAATCTGGAAGAAATTCCAGAGGCGTGCCTGAGCGTTCTGTTTGGCACGCCCCGTCTGTCCGTGATTGGTGGCAGCTCCTGTGTTCCCATTGGGTGCCCATGGCAAAGGCGCCATTTTTTATGAACTTTGCGTTCTTCACCAGACTTATCTTCTTCTTCACAAGTGTGTTGGAAAGGCAAAGTACCAGCGTCATGGAGTACCGCATCACAGTGATACAGCGTCTATGATGTTTGTACATCCTCCAGAAAATCGTGATAGGGTCAAAATATACATTGGGCCATGAAACATAGCCTGAAAAGAAAGTTTACTAATACAAGTGTCAGTGTTGCTTGCAGAAATGTGACAACCAACATGTGCACCCTACACAAATCACAAACCACATGTCACCCCTGAAATTAAATAGTCACGCATGTACATTCTCCATTTGGCATGCACACATGTCACCCTGTGGATAGTCTTTGATGTATTGAGGTGATGTTACGGCGTCCCTGAAAGGAACACTACTCTGTTGCGCCGTTGTGCATTCCCTCAAGTGTCCTTTGCGTGACGAGCCTGTGCAATGATGTCATGTCGTTGTGTGTCGTTGGGCCCTGCCTTCCAGATGCTTTCCCTTCCCCTGCAGAGGTAGCAATGGTGCAAACATGGGGTGAGCCTGAGCAGTTGATCCTCATCACCATGTTGGACTGCTGGGACTATTGGTATCACCAGCGCCACCAGCACCCATGGATCCACAAGCACATCATCCTGTGTAAAATAAAGAGGACCCTGCTGAGGAGACTGGTGTGGAGCGCACCACCCAGCAGATCCAGAAGAAGGTGGCGGACATGAGATACAAGTGTCCATGGCGCATTGACACCATCCGAGCCCGGAATAGGAGGCTGCGTGGTGAGTAATTGTGATACCCACATACCTCATGCCAAAAATATTCAAAACCTGTACCACCACATGGAAGTGTATCCTGTCAGATAGGTACCCTGAGCACCTGATGTTGTGCCTTCATCCCTGTGCATCTGCTAGTTAGTCCAAAAGTAACAGGAAAGTGCACACTACACTACTATGTGTTGCCATTAGCGATGTCAACATACTCCTCATAGCACTATATCCACTCAGATAGCTGGAGAATAAGGCTGAAGCTAACATGTACCTCATGTCTTCAGCACCATGACACATACAGTCAAGATGAGGTTGCTGTGTTACATATAGCCTGTCACCATGTTGTTGTGAATGGTAAGATATCCATGACCAAGTCTCATTTGTAATGTTGCCACATGACAAGTAAACCACATTAGCCCTGTGTGGTCATGTGCATCTGTACACCAGTCTGCATGGATATGGATGTGTCATTATAGTTGTGAGCATTTGTGACAACTATTTGTGGGGCCCAATATACCATCATGTATGCCCATCATCAACAGCATAGCTATGCACACACAACATCAATGGGCCAATTGTGGGTCTCAAACTGTGTGTTATGGCCTTCAGTAAATTTGTGTTTGTGGTGCATGTCCCCAAAAATGTGTGGTTGTCCATGTACACATGGCCCCAGTCACATCACATTACATAACTATGGCCAAAGGAAAAAGGATGTACATGTTGTCTGCAGTCAGTACTCACACCCACACAAATGACATAGTTTTTGTCAGAGATGTTGTTGGTATGGGACATGTGTACATAATTGCAATGTCTAATCTTACAAAGGATGCTGACAGTTCAGAAGCCAAGCCATCAACAGCCCCAACCACACCACCCGCCAGAGATCCTTTCCTGCCACAACCACCATGTGGGACCCCACCACCACCTTACCCTGAATGTGCACGGTTGTCACCTGCTGGGAGTTGGCCCTCTGTAGCCCCTTTGAGAGCCCCCTCTGCATCTGCCAGCCCAGCATCAGGTCCACATAGCCCACTGCCCACACCACCTGGAAGCTGGTCAACAGGGCCAACGCCTGACCCCGGGCTGACATACCATTGGCTGCAGACAACAACCCCTGTAGCCACTCCTCCACCCGATGACCGCAGCACAGGTGGCAGCTCTGCTGGGGAATGGGCCACACAGGTTGAATGTGAGCCTGGTGGAGGTGGCCCTGATGGTACGTGTTCCAAATTAAAACTTTGCATTTCTTCCCACATGGTCACAGTTATTAATGGCTTTGTGTTTTTGTTATATCCCTTTGGTGAATGCAGATGGCACACCAGCTGAGGCCATGTTGCCAGGGACCTCATCACTCCACGCACCAAGGGAAGTGGCTGATGCAGAACAAAATCGTAAGTTCCTTAACACTGTCACATAACATTTGTGTGCACAGAAATACATTGTACTAATGTTAAAAATTTTACCAACAGGGCAACAAACCATCGAGGAGCTGCTTGGTCTGCACCATGAGGCGCAGGCTAATTTGAATAAGATGTGGCTCATCATCCAGCGCCTGACTGGTGGCCAGCCTGGCTAACATCCTGGGGTTGGTGCAGTGCCCCAATGTTTTTACGCATGTCCCCTTTAGCCATGCCCCTTGTGTGTGTATTGTTTGGCATGTTGCCATTTACTACAGATTGTTCCCTCTGTTGTTCCCTCTGTGTGTTGCAAATTTTTAAGGGAAAAAAACAAAAATAAAATAAATTAAAAAAATAAAACATCACATTGGTGTAGAAAAAAAACACTTGATAAAAAAAGGCCCTACCTACTGGACCAAGTAAGGCATAAAAGCACCAGATACAAATGGGATTTGAAAAAATAAAACAATGTGTCAAATCCCACTACTGTGTTCTGCCTCTTTACTATATAGACACAGGTCCTGGAGTGTGTAGGGTACACCTCTTTCCAAACACTACATTGTCATGTCCATGATAAGTGTTTGAGGGGTCACATTTACATTTAAGTGGGCAATATTAATGGCAACCTACGTATTTGCTGCATTAATGCAGACATTCAATGTTCGTGGCATTACACTACATTACTGACCCAATGTATACCAACCGCCAAACCAAACAATGGGTCACACACTACTCATTTACTTTCTATATGAATGAACCCAAACATTTGTTGCTGGATGGGTACACAATTATACAGCCATGTTGGTGTATTTCCATAGCTTTTGCCACAACTAGGGGAGCAAGGGATGTATCATATGTGTACATATGTGGGATAACCTGTTGGTTGTTTATGTGGCCTAAGCAGGTGACACACAGGCTTGCAGTCTCCAAACTACTTCTCTAGACAGATTTACACATACATGAGACCTAAAAATCAAACATGATATTGTTGTGAAAAAAATATTTATTTTCCAAACACAAAAGCAAAAATAAACACATACTGTGTCACAAAGTTTGTGAACAAAACCAAAACACCAAAAAAAACCAAAAAAAAAAAAACATTAGTAGCGTCTCTCCACATAGGTGTAATCATCTACTGGTTCAGATGTGGTTGGAGGCCCCGAGTCCCCATAGCCCCTCCCAGTGGCCCAACTTTGGGGCTGGGTTTGTCTGGGGCCCCTGGACAAATCAGGATTTTGTCCGGGACCATGCAATGTGACCCTGTGACCCTGACACCTGCCCAGTGGGGATGGCAATATAGGCCAGTGGCGTCAAGGCCTTGTCCATGGCCACGTCCAGGGCATGAAAGATGATCCGCTCACTAAGAGGCCGCTGCTGTGGAGTCATCTGGACCACTCGCTCATTCACTAGGTGCCCAATGCCAGTATTCGGCTGGTTTTCGGTGTAGAGCAGTACCTACTTTGCCCACGTTCCCAGTTCAGTATTGGGCGGCATCAGAGGGCACAGCGACGCACCCCTGAGCCGGGGCCTGGGTATTGGTCCGGCAAACTGGGACCAGGCACAGCCTCCCCCGAAGATGTTGGTGGAGGAGGATCCAGAGCGGGTGACCCCTCCAGCGTCACCTCCTCTTCCTGCGGATCCTGATTGAGAGGAACACAAAAAAAATTAACTAGACATGTTCCAGAACAAGTCTATTTGGCAGCACAGATGTACTGCAACTGCCACAGTCCCAATACCTTCTATTCAATGCACAAAAACATTTCTAAGCTACCAGCTAATAAATGACAGAGGGAAAAAGGTCCACCCTACTTACCTGAGGGGACAACAGGTCAAGTGATGTGTGTTACAACCAAACAACCGGACAGCAGAGGAGCCAAGTGTGTGACCCATCACCAACAGACCAAGAGTATTGGTGCAACACCCCCAGGATAGTGGCAGAGGGAAAGTACTAACACACCATGTGCTAAAACACACCAAAGGATGTAGACACACTTGAAAAGTCACATAACCTACCCCCTGTGACGGAACGGTGGCTTGGGATGTGGCCCTGGGGTCAGCAAACTCCCTGGCACACTGTAAACCTCGAGGAACCTCCTGGACCAGAGTGAAAGTGAGGAGGTCATAGTACCACAGTTGTGGCACATGTACCTCCTCACTTCCCATCCCAGAATGCTGGGAAATCTGGAACCGGTTGTGTTCCTTTCGGAATACAGTGCGCAGGTGTTTGATCTTATTCTTGTCCCTCACCTAGTCCCACCTCTCACCAGGGTTGTGCTCCACAAGGTATCCATAGGCCACATCCTTCACCTGATTGTTTTTATTATCCAGTGCTTGCACCCGCCACAGGCCTTCGTGCTCCTGGTACATGTTCAATAATGCCCGGATAAAATCCTGATTGTCCGCCATCTGCAACATAAGCACAAAGCACATAAAAAAACACACATATATGTATCTATACTCACATAATGTACCCAGATTAATAGACACATGAGCGCAACCGGTCAATAATATGACATAATTTGGGCCAAATATTGACATGCAGCTTGGCATTGGTCAATGTCAATAACTAACATAACAATGACCAAAAAAAAAAAAAAACGTAGTTTAATGAATGTCTGCAACAACCAATATTAAACCTGTGTTTGGATAGGCATACAAGCAAAGGCACTACGTGTCAACAGCACTACTGTTGTATGCCACTCTGGTTTGTTGTATGACAACAATACAGGTTTAGCGTTTGTTTGCTGCATAATGTAGGCAAAGCGCACAGTACATGAGGCCATTCTAATGTGTTCACCCACATGATGTGTCACAAATGGAATTGAAGGGCCAAACATACCTACAGCAACAAGAACTCCTACAGCCATGTCCCGCGACATAGCCAACATTATTCTATACAAAATTTCAAATGGCCCAGTAGGTATTGGTAAGATCAAAACACACAGACATGTGGAGTTGGTGAACGCATGGAGAGCGCTATACCTACCGTCTGACCAGCAGAGTGTGCTTGAAGAGACGCTACCAATATGGCTCTGCAACACACAAGTGCTTTCAACACTGCTCATTTTAAATGGACCATCAACCAATCACAACGCACCTGAGTGAGCCAATACTATGCTTTGGGCGTGGCCATGCATTAATTAGATGACACCACTGTGCTGTGTTTGGCTGCATCACAAATAAAAATACACCCCACAAGTGCGTGCTCAAGCCTGCTCGCCAGAGTCATTGGGAAAGTAGTGGGGGTCAGACGTCACATCTACGATGCTTGAGTGTGTTTGGATGTGAGGCTTCTCATTGTCCATACATGTATACTGTCTGGATAACTGGAAATATGACTACAGCTGTGTGCAGGCCACACTTCAGATGTGAGACCTTGTGTTAACTTAGCCAAAATACTGTATGCATGTGAAGCAAAATGGTGCATGTGCCATACTCATTGTACTTACATGTTGCCCTTTATATAGTTTAATGTGTATACAAGTAGGGTGAATGATGTGGTGCGGGCAACCTTTTCTGTCATGCTTAATGTATCCGGACTTTGCCACACGAAATGGAGGCGTAGTGTTGATGGGCCACCTTGACTGTGTTTGCATTATTGTGCATGTATGAGGGCCAATAACCAGTGTATCACAATTAACAGGGATGTAGTTTGGTTAGGGTGACTCATGCAGTGTGTAATGTTGGCTTGACATGTCTGTGTTCATACACCATGCATGTTCACCATGGTGGGATTAGTGATTTTGTTGTGGTGTCCACTAAATATGGATGTATGTGGGCAAATGTGTGGTCTGATTAATGTGCTAATGTCATTTCCACACACGATGTTGTCCAATATGTTATTTGTGGCATTGAGAATGTAGAATTGTTATGGTCAGGTACTTAATGTGGCTTGTATTTTTTTAATACCATATGGCTTGTGTGTGGTTTTGTTGGCCTAAGGATGTTATTGCATGTGGTGTCAGTATTGGGAATTTCACAGGGGGCTGTTCCATTATTTTTGAACCTTGTATTTTACCCTTCTATGTGTAGCCTGTATGTATGTAAGTGAATATTGTATGGTTTTGATGATTTCTGACATGTAATTTATGAATTACCTTGCTTTTTTCTACTGTTCCACAGGGGTTGGTTGTTGTGCTCATCATGGATACTGAACGGAGGCTTCTTGTGGCTTTGGCCTTGGTGGATGCGGACTGGCTGGAGGAGAAAGCTGAGAGCTTGCGGATTCGTAGACCACGCTGTGTGTGGTCTCAGGAGTGGCTTTTGCAAAGAGACAACCTGAGCTACATGCGGCTGCTCCGTCAGCTGGAGGACAGGAGTCCGCATGACTTCAGGAACTATCTCCGTATGTCCGAGGACTCATTCAAGTTCCTATTGGAGGGCATTCGGATAGCTCGTGAGGATACTGTGATACGTACAGCTGTGCCACCTGAGGAGCGGTTGGCTGTGAATTTGAGGATCCTGGCAACAGGTCGCTCGATGACGGAGCTGCAATACTCTGCTGCTGTGTCACGACCACTGCTGAGCTGCATCTTTCCGAGACGTGTGAGGCCATCCTGAGGTGCTTTGTGCCAGCCTTTTTGCATTTACCAACCACCCCCGCAGAATGGATGGACGTTGCCAGTGGTTTTGCAGATCGCTGCCAATTTCCAAACTGCGGAGGGGCATTGGATGGTAAGCACGTGAGGATCACTCAACCCTCAACAGCGGGTCCTTTTATTACAACTATAAAGAGTACTTTAGTGTGATCCTCATGGCCATTGTGGATGCTCAATATGAATTCCTGTGCGTGGATGTTGGGATGAACGGGCGTATCTCAGATGGGGGTGTGTTTGGGCACAGCTCCTTTGGCCAAGAGCAGAGGAGAGATGCTCTGAACTTGCCCTCAAATGATGAGACAACTGGTCATCTGAACTTTGCATTTGTGGGGGATGAAGCCTTTCCACTTCATGCTCACCTACTACGCCATATCCCCAGAGGACTGTTACTTCTGAGCAGCATATTTTCAATTACGGCTATCCCGGGCCCGCCGTGTGGTTGAAAATGCGTTAAGGATCATGGCCAATAGATTCCACATCTTTCATACCCCTTTGAATATGAAACTTGAATGTATAGATATAGTAGTGCTGTCATGCTGTGTGCTACATAACTTTCTGTGTCGTAGAGATACAGCATCATACACACCGTCAAGTAATGGGGATTCAGTGGACTCCACAACAGGGAAACTCCGTCCCGGGGCGTGGCATGCAACCGACCCTGGTCTGGCGCCACTCCAGCCGCTGAGCCAGGGTCGAAGTCCGCAGGATTCCAGGAGCAGCAGAGACAGCTACTGCTCCTACTTCAATGGCCCTGGGGCAGTGGGCTGGCAGCAACAAGAGGGATAGGGTGTCTAGAGTTGTCAGGCACCACCACCAGGAGGAGGGTGGAGTCAGCAGTGTGGCTGCACCATGACATTAATTGTTCCTATAGGTTACAGTTTTATTTTGATTTTGTGTTTGCTAATTTATTGTTCACAAAACAAACATTTTCTGTTTACAGTATTGCCTTTATTTAAGCTGGGCTTTGCAGTATGTGTGTGATGTTAACACTGCCGTTTTTGATGCCTATGTTCTTGGATTATATGTTCATGTGCACAAAATGAAAACAAAACAAAATTCTGATCAGAACTACCTGTGTCTGTCTTGACTTTTCACTACAGGGCAGTTGCACGTAGCATTAAGCTATGCAGAGAGGTATGTGACACCACAATGGTGGTTATGGGTCCCAGCAGAATTGTCTGCTAATGTCCAATACACAGGTCCAGCCAATTGGCCAACACTGTATGCTCACACTGTGTCTCATTCACCATATTATATGGATTTACACATGGGTATGTGTGAACACACATGCACATTTTAATTGTGTTTGTTGAGGATGGAAGTAGTCATCAGTATCGGAAGACACACAAGTCTGCACACACATAATTCAGCCAGGACCACACACAATCCATGCACATATGTCCTGAGTGTTGTTTGGAGCTTACCTACATTAAAAACAGACGCACACATAGCCATTCATGGTGTACTCCACAGTGCAACACAGGAGCCGTCCTGTGTGGCTTTTATCCTACGCAAAAGTGTGTTTTGGGAGCCGCAACACATGTCACGAGTGTGCAGTAGTGAGATAGTATAACGGGCACTTGCGTCATGTAGTGGGCAGACTTCCTCACAAGGCTGACCAATTCTTATTCCCGTCTCCTCCCCTTACACTTTATTTTTATTGTCTCTACATCAATTATTGTTGAAATGCCACACAATGACTTAACGGTCTTAAAAATAGGCACGCTGAATGTGCAAGGTCTACATGATGTAGGTAAAAGATCAATATTATTTAACTATCTGAAATCTAACAAGATACATGTTGCCTTTCTCCAGGAGACTCATCTATGCGCCACCAAGCCGTACAAACTTACTAACTACTGGTTTCCCTCAGTATATCATAGTTATTCAACAGATACCCACTCCTCTGGTACCAGCATCGCAATAGTGAGGACACTACCCTGGGAATTCTTGGACTCCTGCAGTGATAGAGATGGAAGGCTTCTCATGGTCAAAGGTACAATTGCCTCCCAGGTATATACTTTTGCCTCGGTCAGATATCCACCCTTTTGAGATTTCTGGAAAAAGTAGATGACTTCTCTGAGGGAACTCTGATATTAGGAGGAGACTTTAGTGTAACTCTGGACCCTGATCTAGATACTCTGAGAGGTAGGGCTAGGCTATCCAAGATGGCGCAGAGAAGGTTAAGGCATGCGTTGCATGATCATCAATTACTAGATGCTTGGCGTATATGTCGAGCCCATTGGAACGGGGTACTCGGTACCGGACCGGGTCTGCTACTGGGGATGTCACGGGTGGACCTGGTCCGGACAGTGTCCCGGGCCCTGGCAATAATAATGGGAATATTTACAGGGGATAATGTCAGTCGTGACGCCACCCACAGCTTGTGATCAATATTGGGGACCACCGCTGCTGCAAAACCTCCGGGGATGATGTTATAGCAGCTTGGGATGGTATAGTTCTCCGAGGGTAGAACTTGGTTCCCCGGGACAGTGATGATAGAGTCTATGGTGTAATGTATGGTGCAGGCCTGTGCTGGGTGCAGTGCACTTACTGTCCTGATGCTGCAGAAGTCTTCCTTACAGATTCAGAGCTGACAGGCTGTGGCTCTCCAGTTGCAGGCTGTATTCCTCTGCGGTTCTGTTGGGGGGAATCATATGCAGGAATAGGAAATCATGCAAGGGAGTCAGAGTCAGGGTTCATAGTGTTTACTTCTCAGCTTTCTCTCAGTTACAGTTCACAGTCACAGTTTACAGTCTTTACACGGGTATAACTCTCCCTCTGGGTTCCTTTACTCCCTGCAGCCAGGTTGTTCCTTCTATGACCCCTCACTCGTTCTCTGTCCTTTCCAGGCTTTTGACTCTCTCTTTCTCACTTCGTGTGTGTGTGACTCCGGACAGTATGGCGGTGGCTCGGACCCCTGTGGGCCCTCTGGATTGCCACTGAGCGACCTGTCCTTTGGGGTGGGAACCCTAACTTGTAGCTAGAGTCCCCCGTCGGTCGTCTGAGGATGCAGGGTGGATCAACGATCCCCTTTAGAGCCAACACTCTGCTGCTAGCCTAGCCTCCCTATTAAACTTGTGTAAATTAAGTATAAACTTACCGCAGTCCCCGTGGTTAGGGGACTGGGTAGGCGTGGCCACGCTTACACAGCACTCCTCCATGTTGTAATGCACGCCCCGCTGGGCGGCATTATTGTGGGTCCTCTCTGCCCCCATTCTTGGAATCTCCCGGCCTCTCTGTAGTTCTATGCACCGGCCGAACGTCACTTCCGGCGCTGTGCATTATGGGGCGGGTCACGTGATAGACCCTATTGCATTATGGGGCCAATCACGTGATCGTCCCGGCTTCAATAAGCGCAATGCGCATGCTCGGAGCTAGGAAAAGCAAAAGGAGTGCTTTCTCGATGCCGTCGCCACTTCTATGAATACAGGAGCAAAGTGGGCAAATCCCTAGCTAAGGCCAGACAACAAAGGGCTACCACATACGTACCGGAAATAATTAAGCCTAATAGCTCACAGCGCTCGAAATTCCCTCTAGATATAGCTGAAGCTTTTAAAGATTACTACACTGCTCTATATAATTTAGATGACATGCAATCTGCTACCGCAACAGCTGCATTTAAGGCTCGTATACGGGACTATATCAAATTCTCAGGTCTACCAACACTACCGGACGTGGCAATGCAATCCCTTGAATCTCCAATTTCAGACCGGGAAATTGAAGATGATATATCTTCTTCCAAATCTGGTAAAGCTCCAGGCCCTGACAGATTCACGGTATGCTACTATAAAACATTATGCGCGACGTTACTCCCCCATTTGAAAACTTTTTTCAATGCTATGACAGTTGAAGTACCGCCCCGAAAGATACATTACGGGCAAACATTGCGATGATCCACAAACATGGGAAGGATCCTTCAGTATGTTCCAGTTACCGCCCAATATCCCTACTCAATGTGGATATTAAACTATTTGCTAAAATTATTGCAGACAGGCTGTCCCCATTCATACCTGGAATTCTACACCCAGACCAAGTGGGGTTCGTAGTGGGGCGGTAGGCGAGAGACAACACCACTAAAGCTATAAATTTAATATACAACGCAAAAATTTCCAAAGCTCCGCTAATGTTACTATCTACGGACGCGGAAAAAGCGTTAGATCATGTTCATTGGTCTTTTATAAAAGAGACTTTGAATCACATTGGGTTAGGAGCAAAGATGCTTGGATGGGTGTTGCCTCTGTACTCTGTTCCGCCGAGGGTCCAGGTGAATGGTGTCTTATCTGAATCTTTTGACATTGCAAATGGTACGTGTCAATGATGTCCACTAATTTTCATTTTGACTTTGGAACCACTGTTGCAGCACATTAGGATGAATGGGGATATCTCTGGCTTACGAGTAAAATCGAGTATGCATAAAATTTCTGCATACGCCGACGACCTTTTGTTTTTTGTAACAAATCCTGAAGTATCCCTCCCTAACCTGTTGAAAGAACTTGAGATTTATTATAATCTCTCTAATTTTAAAATTAATAGATCTCAGTCAGAGACTTTGAATGTTTCTCTCCACTCTGGATTGGTTGACAGATTAAATAGCGCATTCACATTCCGCTGGTCGTCTAAAGCTATTCGTTATTTGGGGTTGCAAATCACGCCAAATGTCCGAGATTTATATGGAGCCAACTTTTCCTCCCTTATCAAGTCAATTAGAGCAGACTGAGCGATGGCTGTCGTGTACATTTACATGGACAGGTAGGTGTCAACTTTTTAAAATGACCAAAGATTTTATATTATTTACAGACATTACCCATTAAAATACCAGCATTGTTTTTTAAGACAATTTCACAAATACAGACGAGATTTATCTGGAGCAATACAAAATCACGGCTAGCAAAATCAGTTCTACATAGACGAAAGAGAGACAGTGGAGTGAGTTTACCAGATATTAAATTATATCACATAGCCAGTCACCTTATGCATATAATAGACTGGTGTAGACATAAGAATAAAATTTGGGTGCAGCTTGAACAGGGTTTTACCCCCCTTGGACTTCAGACACTGCCATGGGTGACAATGGGGGAGGGGGAGACCATATGTGATCATCCGACGATTGGGACTACTCTCTCGATATGTAACCACAAAATGGTTAGATTCATGATAATACCTACCAACTCGACCCTATTCCCGATCCTTAGGTATCCTGATTTCAAGCCCAGTATGGAAGACCCAGTCTTTCGACAATGAATATTACCGGATATAGATAGGGTGGAGAGTTGGGAAGACAGAGAAACATGGCCATCTCTTGAACAACTTAATCCGATCATAACCCCAAAAGCTTTGAGTTTTTGGAGATGCCTACAACTCACACATCACTTCCGGAAACTTCCTCCCAAGACAAGCTACACCAGACCTAAGACGGTATGTGAAACTTTAAGTCAGAGTACAGGTGACTGTAGACATGCCTTGTCAAGAATTTATGCGTTGCTGATTTCTCCTACAGATCTAACGACCCCTCAATTTATGTTGCAATGGGAGGCCAATCTGGGATTGAAGCTATCACATGATCAAAGGACAACCATATACACATTAGCACATACTACCTCAATTAGCTCAAGACTGCAGGAAGCTAACTATAAGTTATTGACAAGATGGTACAGAGTTCCTTCACAGTTGCACAAAATATTTCCCACTGTGGACTTGAGGTGTTGGAGGAGTGGCGGGGCGGAGGGTACCTTGATCCATATATTCTGGGAGTGTGGAATACTCGAGCCATTCTGGACTAGAGTAAAGGAGATCATTAGAACTGTTACAGAGTATAGCGGAGAGCTCGGTCCTGGCCTCTTCACGCTCCATCACTGTAGGATTCCTATGCATAGATATAAAAGTTCTTTAATGAGATTCCTGGTTATGGCAGCTAGATCATGTATCCCGATATTATGGAAGAAAGAGACATGTCCTACAATATCCATGTGGATAGAAAAAGTAAACGACCTCATGTATCTTGAAGATTTGACCTCCTCCATTCACGACACATATGTGAAATTCAGAAATACATGGTATAGTTGGATGGTATTTCAACAATGGGACTTAAATAAGATTTGTAGAGATCACTAGTTGTGGTGCCATGTAAATGGAGAGACATTTGGAATACGGTACTTCTCATGAGACACATTCTTATTTTAATACGATTTTAGTTTTTCTTCCTTGGTCCCCCTCTTCCTCACTGTCTTTTTCTCTTATTTCTTTCTCTACAATTTCAACTCTCTTGTTATGAAAGCTAATTCAGTTATTCAAGAGCACTAACACATACGCTAATGAATACCTGAACGTGCTTGAGTTAAACGGGATAATACATATTGCGCTATAGACCCTTCAGGTACGAACATATACGCCAATTGCAGAGGATTTATTGAGAACATGTAAGTGGAGACATGTGGCTTTGAGAAACCAAGTGTTCTGATCTTGAATGGAATTATTTGTTAAGATGTTAGGTATTACATTAAAAATAAAGAAAAAAAAAAACACCGAAAAAAAAAACGGATCCGTTTTTTTAACATGGGGCCCTATGGGTAAACAGATCCTTTTTTTGGTGCAGTAAAAAAAGGATCCATTTTTGCTAGCGTTTTTTGGGAAAAAATGGCAAAGTCCAAAAAATGCATAGCTGCACAGGAGGGTCAAAAAACAGCCAAAGAAAACCTGATTTGTTATTGAAACCAGCAGAAAAAAACTGATTGGTATGTGTGACCCTAGCCTTACCAGTAGAAATATAGGGAAAAGGCTAGTTGGAGGGCAATAGACAAGCCTGCACAGGAAACCGTCTAGAGGTTAATGTGTAACACTGAAATAGACAATGAAAAATTAATAGTAGATGAAAATAAATAAGAATGGATGAATATATTCAATATATTAGAATCAAAATCATGATTTATGGTGCTGGAATCCTACAATTGGAGAAAGCTGGTGCTGTGTGGTAGCAGAGTCACACAAGCCTGTGAGCTTGATATGGTAGACCTGTAGATAGAGATAGATAATGAAGAATGTTCAACAAAATAGTTAAGACAGAAAAATAAAAAAAATTAAATTAAAGAATTTTAATTCTGTGGCTTTAAAAATGTGTATAAGTAGTAAAAGATAAAATTCCTGGTAGTTAAAAAGGAAAGTGATTCTTAAAATGCTGATTTAGTAGTGCAATAAAATGATGCACAAACAATGGCATCTAAGAAGTGAATAGCTGCAAGCAAGTGAGAGGTAACAACATCTACACGGTCTTAACCGTGTGACTTAGTTTCCACCCCATCATCTGCCCTGTGGGCACAGGTACTTGTTATATTATATATTTTATTTATTAAACTCACCCTATAGACGGAGCATGGTTGTTTGATATACAGTTAGGGCCGGAAATATTTGGACAGTGACACAATTTTCGCGAGTTGGGCTCTGCATGCCACCACATTGGATTTAAAATGAAACCTCTACAACAGAATTCAAGTGCAGATTGTAACGTTTAATTTGAAGGGTTGAACAAAAATATCTGATAGAAAATGTAGGAATTGTACACATTTCTTTACAAACACTCCACATTTTAGGAGATCAAAAGTAATTGGACAAATAAACATAACCCAAACAAAATATTTTTATTTTCAATATTTTGTTGCGAATCCTTTGGAGGCAATCACTGCCTTAAGTCTGGAACCCATGGACATCACCAAACGCTGGGTTTCCTCCTTTTTAATGCTTTGCCAGGCCTTTACAGCCGCAGCCTTCAGGTCTTGCTTGTTTGTGGGTCTTTCCGTCTTAAGTCTGGATTTGAGCAAGTGAAATGCATGCTCAATTGGGTTAAGATCTGGTGATTGACTTGGCCATTGCAGAATGTTCCACTTTTTTGCACTCATGAACTCCTGGGTAGCTTTGGCTGTATGCTTGGGGTCATTGTCCATCTGTACTATGAAGCGCCGTCCAATCAACTTTGCAGCATTTGGCTGAATCTGGGCTGAAAGTATATCCCGGTACACTTCAGAATTCATCCGGCTACTCTTGTCTGCTGTTATGTCATCAATAAACACAAGTGACCCAGTGCCATTGAAAGCCATGCATGCCCATGCCATCACGTTGCCTCCACCATGTTTTAAAGAGGATGTGGTGTGCCTTGGATCATGTGCCGTTCCCTTTCTTCTCCAAACTTTTTTCTTCCCATCATTCTGGTACAGGTTGATCTTTGTCTCATCTGTCCATAGAATACTTTTCCAGAACTGAGCTGGCTTCTTGAGGTGTTTTTCAGCAAATTTAACTCTGGCCTGTCTATTTTTGGAATTGATGAATGATTTGCATCTAGATGTGAACCCTTTGTATTTACTGTCATGGAGTCTTCTCTTTACTGTTGACTTAGAGACAGATACACCTACTTCACTGAGAGTGTTCTGGACTTCAGTTGATGTTGTGAACGGGTTCTTCTTCACCAAATAAAGTATGCGGCGATCATCCACCACTGTTGTCATCCGTGGACGCCCAGGCCTTTTAGAGTTCCCAAGCTCACCAGTCAATTCCTTTTTTCTCAGAATGTACCCAACTGCTGATTTTGCTACTCCAAGCATGTCTGCTATCTCTCTGATGGATTTTTTCTTTTTTTTCAGCCTCAGGATGTTCTGCTTCACCTCAATTGAGAGTTCCTTTGACCGCATGTTGTCTGGTCACAGCAACAGCTTCCAAATGCAAAACCACACACCTGGAATCCACCCCTGACCTTTTAACTACTTCATTGATTACAGGTTAACGAGGGAGATGCCTTCAGAGTTAATTGCGGCCCTTAGAGTCCATTGTCCAATTACTTTTGGTCCCTTGAAAAAGAGGAGGCTATGCATTACAGAGCTATAATTCCTAAACCCTTTCTCCGACTTGGATATGGAAACTCTCTTATTGCAGCTGGGAGTGTGCACTTTCAGCCCATATTATATATATAATTGTATTTCTGAACATGTTTTTGTAAACAGCTAAAATAACAAAACTTGTGTCACTGTCCAAATATTTCTGGCCCTAACTGTATGTTTATTGCTTCTTCTTTTTGACAGGAGTATGGATGAAGACCCTGTCTTTTACCTGTGTCTCCACTCATATATACTGGGTTATTTTAATTTATGTATATTATATCCTTGTTCTCACTAATAAAATCCCCCTGCGTTAGTAGTTTTCTTTACTTAGTCGAGCTCCAGTGTGTTGTTTTTTTAGTGTGAAGTAGGTCAGTTTGGCAAGGTGAAGGGCAGAGCTGTAGGTTCTTAATTTAAATTTATAGTGGATAAAGTTTTCTGGTGAGTGATTTTTTCTCCGTATGCATTTTGCACTCCTAGAGCATCGCTGGAGAAATCAAGTTTGCGATGTGAGTCATGGCTATTCTACTCTGTGTTTGGAGGTTCTAAGGGTGAGGGGCGCTACTTGGTCCAGGGTTCTTCTGTGAGAGTCATTTAAGTGATTCACATCCAGATCAGAACAGGAGTAGGAGGAGATTGGGGACAGTGATTAGAAAAGAGAGTCTGTGAGTATATGAGGGTTAATAGTATGTAGATTTCTGAATGTGTGATAGGTAGGAATATGCTGGGGTGGGCGAGGATTTGTGAGAGTGGAGGAGAGAATGTTGTGTGTCAGAGAGAGGAAAGGGGAGTTATCTAATGAGGAGGTTGAACAGAGCTGGGTAAAGACCAGGTCAAGGGTGTTACTGTCTGTGTGTCTTAGAGGTTGAGAGCTGTGAGATGCCAAAAGAGGTGGTTAGAGATAGAAGCTGTAATGCAGATGGAAAGATGGGGCTGTTTATGGGGATGTTGAAGTCCCCCAGAATAAGGATTGTTAATTTTGAGGCACATGAAGTGTGTCAGCCACATAGAAAAATGGTTGAGGAACGGGGTGGGTAAACCTGGGGGCAGTATATGTGGCACCCCAGAGTCCAGTTGCCACAATGGCATTGCCTCACCACCATTACTACCCTCGAGGGATGATGTCAAGCTTGGAAGCAAGAAGGAGTATCCACACCAGGTAAGCCCACAGCATGCAATACTTTTCCTGACTCCAGACCAGAAGGGGGAGCTCTGAAACCCAGGTCCAGGGAAGCGCCCCTATAATTTTTCGCCTGGGGGCAAGGTGAGTCAGTTCAGTTCCTAGAAGACGACCTGTCGACTGAAGCAGTGCTAAGCTCGTCCCAGGTAGAGTCTAGAGTGAGGAACAGCAAGTGTTAGGGACCCATAGGAGAGGGTCTGATGAAGGAGAGAAGCAGGCCTGGGGAGTGGAGCCAGTTATTGGGCTCACCCCAGTGCAGAGCGCCAGAAGCGGACACCATAGTCCGAGGTTTATGAGGGTACTACTTTGGCCCAGCAGCCAAAACTGGAGAATAGGAGATTCCAAATCTCCCGGCCACAGCAAAGCATCTGGAGGCACAGCAGCACAGGATAGCTCAGGGACAGTTGTCAGTGGAGTGGTGCCCAGGAAGGGCTCAAGCTGCCTGCCATATGGGTGAGAGACTTAACAGCAGAAAGAGAGGGTCACAGCTTAGCTACAGGCAGCGAAGACCAACATAGAGACGCACAGCAGGGAGGCCTCAGAACTCACCGGATGAGGAGATCCCCAACTTGCTTCCAGGCCACCCAGGTTCCCAACATCTCCTGTTGACAGTGCCTTGATCTGACCCTGCTACCACAATTAAAGGTAAAGGAGACTACAAACTGTGTGTCTGTCAGTTATTCCGCACCCTCAATCCTGCACCCCCAACGGCCTAACATCGCCATAGACGTTACTGGTTGCTCTGGGGAACTCCTCCTCCCATGGGGAGCGATACCATTGTAGCTGCAATCCCATCATCCCCAGTGGTCAACACCACAGTGTCGGCCCCAATAGCCGAATACCAAGGGTGGAGTCATCTTCTATCCGGGACCAAGTGTCTTTCGGTCCTCGCCGATGCTTCAATAAGTATTAGAAACACTGGAGTGTTTTAAATAAAAGATCTTCAGTTTTATTTCCGACGCGTTTCGGAGCTAAACACCCAGCTCCTTCCTCAGGGAATCCTTCCTCCCTGAGGAAGGAGCTGGGTGTTTAGCTCCGAAACGCGTCGGAAATAAAACTGAAGATCTTTTATTTAAAACACTCCAGTGTTTCTAATCAGGGGCGTAACTACAATAGGTGCAGGGGTTGCGATCGCACCCGGGCCCTGCAGCCTAGGGGGGCCCCAAAAGTCCCTTGGCCCATAGAAAAAGACTAATACTACTAAAGATTTGCAATAATTGGGGGCCCCGTTGGAGCTTTCGCATCGGGGCCCCGAGGCCTGAAGTTACACCACTGTTTCTAATACTTATTGGAGAAGCGGCGCGGACCGAAAGACACTTGGTCCCGGATAGAGTTTCACCCCCACGATTGTGGAAGTGCGGTCCCGGCTGCGGCTGCTGTGTTTGAGCGATCAAGCTGGTTGTGGGCTTCACAACCGTATCAGGTGAGCAGTTTTCACACTGTTTGGGATTCGTTTTGTATTAAGGATAAGACCCTATGCGCATTCTCATTTTTTAGAAGGGTGGAGTCATGACAACCATCCCTAAATCACTACTCCCAGAACTTTTAAGTTGATACACAGGATCACAGAGCCAGGTCTCAACCCCTGTGACTCCCCAGAAGCATCAAAACCTGATTCCTAGTACCCACGGCGCTGAAGTGCATCATATGCAACCGCTACTCTGAGGGGGAGGGGATGGAAGACCCTAATGGTGTGGACCTCAAAGAAGGGAATGAGAGGGATGAAGATGGGGATGACCTGGAAAGGGCATTGTGGGGATAGCAGAAAGCCGACTCAACCATTTTGTCTGTTCCCAGGTCTCGGGGAATGAGAAAAATGTAAGCAGCCATGAAAAAGAGCAGCAAGTGTTTTATTTCTGGATCCAGGTTTCAGTGAGGGCCAGCAGATTAAGAGTTAGTGAGAAGTATTTGTGAATGTAAGAAAGCTTGTTGCATACAGACCGTGGATTCCAGAGCACGCAATTTAAAGAGGGAGATGAGGGTGTGCAAGTAATGTTAATAAGGATAATAGGGCTTCTATGTGAGGTGGAGGAGTGGTTGAAATTGGAAAAGGGTGGACCAAGATTAGGAGAAATGTCACCTGACAGGGTAAGCAGTAAAAAGAGAAAAAACAATTAGTTTTCGATTCGTTACATGGCTTAAAAGGCAATACCCTGGGACATGATGGACTGAGACTCTTCCGCAAGGTGAAGAGAGCATGGGAGCTGTACATGGAGGAGAGAAGGAGCGAGGGGATGATGTTAATGAGTGGTCATGGAGGTAGGGTGAGGCGGTTAAAGTGGATAACAAAAACACATAGGAAAATAGACATTGAAAAAAAGTCATAGTAAAAAAAGAGTGAAAAAGTGTTTGTTACCTGAATCTTGCCCTGCCATTGAAGTAACTACAACCCTTAGTGATGTTCACACTTCATATACGATGACACATGCACACATGCATACTTTTTGATTAAAAAGCAAACCTTTATAACTGCAGAGGGTCAGCAGTGTTTGAGGCCAACTCTTATACGTTAGCAATTCAGATAAAAAATAGCATCTATTCATTATACGTTTTACATACATGGTTTTATAGGTCTCTTCACAGTCATCAAACACCATAGTATGGATATTGCTTCTTATGAAATGGTATTCATATATATCCAACTTCTGTATATGTATATATATATATATATGGGTTAAGCAGACAATATGGCTAGTGGTTGGAACCTTTCTCTTTTAATCTATAGATTGTTCTTGGTCTCAGTGTCTATTAATAAAACAGTGTATTGATATAACCCTTTCTTGGGAATTTTATTGAACTTCTTTAAAACAATTTTAAAATTTTAAAACAATTAATCACATCTAAAATCATAGCTTGCAAAAACCATTTTTATAAAGGTTTTTTTAAAACTAGATTTTTTGGGGTATGAGGGAATATGCGTCGAATCGCAAGGAAGGAGCGCAAACCGCTGCCGTCGTCACCTCTGCCTCTCCCCCTCCCTGCAACATGTAACCAGCAAACTTGAATAAAAGTGCAAAGCTGACCGGTGAGTGCCGTCTTTTCTATTTGATTTGTGCTGTCTGCGTCTTTGGACTGGCACCGCGGTCTGTTGTGACCAGCTGCATTCACGGGGATTGCTGGAGACTGTTGCACACACCGGTGCCCCATTGCTACTTTTTTCGTTTACAATATATCTTTCAGTCACTGCTACTGCTGACAGCTTAATTCTCCCCCTGTTTAGGCACTTACTTGTTGCCTTCTAGTTGGATTCTCCTCTATTTTGCGTTTGGTCTCTCTCCTCGCTGTGGAGGAAGATCTGGGCGCGTGATCAAGACGCCGCAGATCTCCTCTTCTGTCAGGTTGACGCCTTTGTTGCTGGGGCATGCTTTCCCGATCAGCTGATGTTCTGTCACTGTGTCTGTGCGGTCAAGCAGCAGAGCGGAGTGATGCGTGCAGGGTGCTGTGCAATGTCAGATAGTTAGTAGCGTCTACACCAACATGTTTCAGAGGTCACGGCCTCCTTTCTCAAGGTTGTAGACTGCTACTAGAAGATTCCTTCTTATGAGGTGTCGTCTCTCCCTATTGGCTATGCAATTAAGGATTGCCCTCCCCTTTATTTACACTTTCTCTTGCTCACAAGGTTGTGAACCCCAGCAATATAACAAAGGTAAATTAATTAATATATACAGGAAGCCAAAAAATTAAGGGGTACAACAATAATACACTTATATTTATATTACAGGCATACAGAGAGGGACAACGGGAGGAAGCACCAGAAGGAGGGACTCATTCTACTGTATCAAGATCCCTGATAACCCAAAACATCTAGTTTTAAAAAAAACCTTCATAAAAATTGTTTTTGCATGCTATGATTTTAGATGTGATTGTTTTAAAATTTTTAAATTGTTTTAAAGAAGTTCAATAAAGTTTCCAAGAAAGGGTTATATCAATACACTGTGTTATTAATAGACACCGAGACCAAGAACAATCTATAGACTAAAAGAGAAAGGTTCCAGCCACTAGCCAGATTGTCTGCTTAACCCATATATATATATATAGAAGTTGGATATATATGAATACGGTTTTAACAAGTAAAGGGTATACAGACACACGGCATCACCCGGGGCGGACAGCTGGCAATCATAAGAGAGCTCCAGTGTTTAAGGGTGTAGATACACAAATATCAGTTCTTATGAAATGTGCAATTTCTTTATTTCTTTTCATTCCATATATTTTGCTTTATATATGTTACTTCTATATCATCTACATCTACTGTATATATGTTACTTCTATACCATCTACATCTGCTTTATACAAGTTACTTTTATCGTACGTACATATGCTTTATACATGTTACTTTTAAATCATCTACAGCTACTGTAATTTATACAGGTTACTTCTATGTCTTTTACATCTGCTTTATATAGGTTACTTCTATATCATGTATATCTACTTTATACATGTTACTACTATATAACGTACATCTGATTTATATACATTACTTCTATATCATCTACATCTGCTTTATACATGCTAGTACTATATCATCTGCATCTTCTTTATACAGGTTACTTCTATATCATCTATATCTGCTTTATATATATATTACTTGTATATCATCTACATCTGCTTTATACAGGTTACGTCTGTATTATGTGCGTCTACTTTTGCCTGGTATTTGAATGTTCTATGTCTGCTTTCTTTATGTTATTTTGCTCTTAGTTATCTGTAAAGATGGAGCAATAACGTTTGTTTTATCCTAGCAATGGTGTCTATGTACCAAAATGTCATTAAAGTGTATTTTGTGTCCTTTCCATACTATATACTGTACATTACATCATCTAATTATAAATGATGTGGATGAAATTCCTATCCACAATTTTACACAACCTATTTCTGTAAGATAAAAGCCTAGATTTTGAGGGAAAGGGTGACAATATGAATTTGCAATCCATCTTAACCACATTTTTCTCTATGTTACCTGAGCAGATTTAATGACTCACAAACATAATTTAATTCTCCTGTACTGAAAATAACAGTCTGTTAGGAAAACCTCCTGAAATCAAGCTCAGAGCAAGTGAACCTTCCTAAAGGTCTTTTATCAAATCAGACTGTAATGCTTGACTGGTAAGTGCATGCAGAGCATCAGATTGCGTTCTAAGCATGACATCCTGCAGAACATCTCCTCGTCTTTAGAGACCTTAATTTTTTCTGATTGATGCTGGATTCCTTAATTTACAGCACCAATCACTGATTGTCCAAGGAATGACTTAGGAAAACTTTCCGTCTATTGCTTACATACCACCAATCCCAGCCGCCTTATCACTAATCTTTATCATCTTATAATGTATACGTACCTAACCTCTATTTCTTATTTTGATGAAAATCTGTTTCTTTAGCCAATCTTCAAGTCATTATTCAATTTTCTGTGTATTGTGCTTTAACAAACGGCACCTTGCAGCCATGCTCTGAATTCTCTAATATGTCAGAGCTGCACAGTACAGTCTTGTCACTTCCGCCAACTTGTGATGTCCCGCCCACCTGGGGGTATGTAAGGTCAGCTTACCACAGTTTTACACAAATACCTCCTGTCCACACGGGCATATGAAGGCATGGGGAGTGATGGAGAGGTATCCACATAACCACACTCACTCACAACCCAGACTGACTGGGACACCCTTTTCACCAGCCCAGCGAAACAGAGTCCTGCCAGCCCACTAGAGCTGCGACTATTTCCTCACTAAATATAAATCTAGTCCACTAACAAGATTATATCAGTTCAGAAGCCATCCCCGGAAGCGTGTAATGTTAAACCGAGAACATGGACGTGGGAATTCGTGGATCGAGATAAAAGAGCAACCCAGGATTAAGTTATATATTTAATTGCCACTATTTACATGATGGATTTACAGATATGATAGTTAGATATGCAAATACAGGCGATAATGCAAAAGGTATAAGACGACATATATAAGTCAGTTACTCGTTTCCTTGTTGGGCCTTGGCTACTGGCAGCCACATGGAAGGTGATGTGGAGCCAGGGGCTTCCAATTACTTCCAAAATGTTACACGGCTTGACCTCCCAGGCAGTGAACAACTATGAAATATGGTGGGCACCTTTTAACCCTAAACATTTGATAATCTCATGGGGTGGAGTTTCTGTGAGAAGGGCTCAGAAGTATAGAAAATTATGAAAACTCATCTTTCTGCATATCTTTCCTCCTGGGTGTCCTAGGTGAGAGATATTACCATCATCTTTCCTATCGTGAATTTAGCTGTTCCTACAGCTGCTAGCTTTTAATTTGAGGCTGATGAACACGTTTTATGGTTAAGGGAAAACGTATTTATTTTCGTCTTAAGGCTAAAAATATATCTGTCATTTTTGTGTGAGCTATGCATGCCAAAATATTTGCAATTTTGCACTATAGCCTACCTGTTTAAGGATCTTCTTAGATCAATCCCTGGGAAATGTACTTACCCACCCCTGTGAACACATATTTTTAGATGTTCTGTCTTTCTCAGAGTAAATCTTTCTGTTGTAATTGCCTAGCTATGTAGAAGGTCTTCAGCATTATTGAGAGTAAAAAAATCCTGGTCTGTGGAGCGCTAGGGCTAGAGATAACTGGCACTAGGGTTATTTTAGAAAAAGTTTCTTTATTAACCTCTTACAGGCCACTACGCGTTTCTGCAGCAGAGCGCTGCCTTCATCAGGTGATGCAAACATCAGTTTGCACCTCCTGATGAAGGCAGCGCTCTGCTGCAGAAACGCGTAGCGGCCTGTAAGAGGTTAATAAAGAAACTTTTTCTAAAATAACCCTAGTGCCAGTTATCTCTAGCCCTAGTGCTCCACAGACCAGGGATTTTTTTACTCTCAGCTTCTTGCACTTGTGCACACCTGGCCAGAGCAGCTCTGGACAAGAGATACCATTAATCCTAGATCCTGAGTTCCATGACCTAGCAATACAACACGGTTACCGTTGTAGGACCTGTGGTGACATCAATCCGGTCATTGATCGCGGCAGGAGTTGGAGCTCCCGGAGCAACTTTCGGTGCCTCCACTATACCTCCAGGCGGAGGTGGATTCTCAGGCGTAAGACCGCAGTTGTGCAGGGTTGCACAACCACCTCTGGTGAGTGACCACACAGCCCTGGGCCTAAATCCACTTCAAAAACTTTCTTCACATGCGCTCCCACCCCCTCCCCCCTTTTTGTCTTTCAGCATTATTGAAGACTTCTTCCTCTACTTAATTAATTTTCTTACCTCAATATTTATAATTTAACCCATTGGGTGGCATGGTGGCTTAGTGGTTAGCACTGTAGCCTTGCAATGCTGGGGTCCTGGGTTAAATTCCCAACAAAGATAACATGTATGCTCTCCCCATGTTTGTGTGGGTTTCCTCCAGGCACTCTAGTTTCCTCCCACACTTGAAAGACCTACTGTTGGGGTGTTTAGATTGTGAAACTCAATGGGGACAGTGTTGCAAATGTATATAAAGTGCTATGGAGTTAATAGCTGTATAAAAATGAATAAATATTATTATTAAAATATTATTTGTCAGAGGACAGTCGCATTCTGATATGACTTACAGCTGATTAGCATGTTATGATATCTCACATATTCTTCACACATGTGAAAACTACTAACTTTCACATAAATTCTGATTGCCCAGATTAACAGGAATACCAGATTTCAATTCTGGTATGAATATGTTATTAAAGGAAAATTTAAATCATACATAAAATGCTATTACATGGGAGAAAGTATGAAGGCTTTAGCACCTATTTTCATCATCTTAAATTTTGCTGCATGCCATTTTTGGCACAAAAATTTGTAATTTTATGTAACTCTGTCATTTTTGAAATGGCTAATGACTTGATTAATGTGAATCCACACCAATAGTATAGGTCATTGATATCTTAGTCCCAAGGCCATATAAATCCGCAATCATTTTATGCTAGCCTCCCTTTACCAATTTTAAAAGTTGATATATTTTTGATCGAAAAAACTATAAAATAAATAATATGTACAGAAAATTTTACTGTATACTAAAATAACACCTGCAAGACTAAAGCCCCCGTCACACACAACGACGCAACAGCGATCCTGACAACGATAACAATCCTGTAGGGATCGTTGGAGCGTCGTTACCTGGTTGCTGGGGAGCTGTCAAATAGGCAGATCTCCTCAACGACCAGGGACCAGGGAGCCACCTCCACATCGCTGAAAACGGGAGGACACTGGTTACTATGATAAACAGCGGGTATTTAGGCAGCGCACGCATAGTTACCAGTGTCCTCCCTGCTTACAGGCTGCACCTGTATGACCCAGAGCACTTTGTAACAATCAGCGATCTCACAGCCGGGGCCTGTTCGCTGCTAAGTGTCACACGTAGCGAAATCGTTAGCGAGATCGCTGTTACGTCACAAAACCTGTGACGTTACAACGATCTCAGTAACGATCTTGTTATATGTGACAGGGGCTTAAGCAGTCCAATTCACAGCCCAATTCAAAGGGCTATGAATTGAGACTTATTTAAATAGGATATCCACTACTCAAATAACACTTTCTCATTCACCATGTTTGACCCCATTAAAATAAAAAAAGGCATATATTCACCTCCTGTGCTGGGGCCAATGCAGCAGTGTCAGTGTTTGCATTCCTAGGGGTCAAGTGAGGTTGTTATGTCACACGTTCAATTATTGCCAGCCCTACTCTTGCTGTCTTTGAATGTATAAGTAATAAACAGTAAGTGAGAACTGCAGCTGCCCTCACTTCCTGTTGATTACTTACACATTCAAAGGATAAGAGAGAGAAGCCAGTAAACTCCCTGACAGAAGTTATGTCGCTTATCCATGTTATGTAAATAAAAGCTTATAACCTGATGTTAAATTCATCTATTGGTTTTATAAATTACTCTTTTGAAAGCTGAAACCCTCCGAAATGTGGATTAGGTTAAGAAAATAAATTGGCATAAATGTTTAAATATTGATCATTTAATGAATACAGAATGGTCAGATTTTGGCAAGACAAAAGTTTTGTCGCTCACCGAATGTAATATGATTTTCAAACAAAAAATTAACTTAAAATACAAATATATGTTGCATAACATTGGTGAATGAAGTTGTGGTGTTATTACAGTCTTATGTAATATTTTGTTTGACTTCCATGAGCTTGAAGGACTGCATCCATGCGGTTCAAAAATGATTCATACAATTTATTAATGAAGTCATCAGGAATAGCAAAGAATGCAGTTTTACATGCCTCCCAGAGTTCATCTAGATTCTTTGGTTTTGTCTTCCAAGCTTCGTCTTTCATCCTACCCCAAACATAATCAATGATGTTTATGTCTGGTGACTGGGCTGGCCAGTCCTTGAGCACCTTTATCTTTTTTGCCTGGAGGAACTTTGTCGTAGAGATTGATGTATGAGATGGAGCACCATCCTGCTGCAGAATTTGACAACTTTTATGATTTGGAATATAAGAGGTAATACTTCTTGATATTTTAGGCTATTGATATTGCCTTCCAACTTGCAAATGATTTGCACACCCCCATACTGAATGTAACCCCAGATCATGATCTTTCCACCATCAAATTTAACTGTTTTCTGGATGTATTTTGGATCTATACGGGCTCCAGTAGGCCTCCTGCAGTATTTGCGTTGGCTGTTGTGTAATTCTACTGAAGATTCATCAGAGAAAGCCACCTTCTGCCACTTTTCCAGCGTCCATCTGTTTAGCAGGATGTGGGACTTTGCAAATGCCACATGGTTTTTTATCTGCCTTTTGTTTAGTGCTGGCTTCTGGGCACTGATGCGACCATGGAGGCCATTTCGAGACAGAATTCTACAAACTGTTCTAGTTGACAAAGGGACTTGAGGTGACCAGGCCTGTTGGAGCTCTGCTCTGTGCATTATATGACCAGGTGACAAAACTTTTGTCTTGCTAAAATCTGACCATTCTGGGTTTATTAAATGATCAATATTTCAGCATTGATGCCAATTTATTTTCCTAACCTAAACCCAATTTTGGAGGGTTTCAGCTTTCAAAAGAGTAATTTATACAACCAATAGATGAATTTAACGTCAGGTTATAAGCTTTTATTGACTTAGCATGGATAAGCAACATAACTTCTGTCAGGGAGTGTAGTAATAGGGTGTGGGGCTCACGTGATGTCACAACTTCTCATTTCATTTCATTTCAAAAATTCTTTTTATTGTTTTACAAGATATGAAGATGATAATCAGATAATTACAGAGTAGATGAATTCAACTCGTGACAATTAATGAAAAATGATTAGAAAATTCCAAACATAAGTTTAAATACGGTTGTTGTCAAGTAAAGCACAGGAAAAAAAAAATAAAGAAACAGTAAATGAGAGAGGAAGAGAGGATAGATAGGAGGATAGGGGAGAGAATAATAGGTTAGAGGGAAAAAAAAAAAAAAAAGAGACGGGGAGTGTGGGTCATGAGGTGGAACCTAGAGGATCTCTGTTAAGTAAACGAGGCGAGGGGTCAAGCTTAATGCACTATGAGTGTCTTTTTGAAGAGTACCCAAGCTCGCCAGTGGTTATTAACAGATGTTTGTGTGTGGTTCACCGAGGCAGCCAGTTTCGCCACTAGATACAGTTGGTCAGTTTTATCAATTAACGACTGAAGAGTCGGAATTTGAGGAGATCCCCATACCGTTGGTAAAAGAAGTTTCGCCGCAGCCAGTATTGTACAGATTAACACAGAGAACTCACCATAGGAAGTGTGCAGGGGTAGATTCAACAGGACAACTTCGGGGGATAACTTGATACTTTGTTTAGTCACATCTCTTATCAGACGTGTCGTCAGATTCCAGTAGGGGATCAGAGATGGACAATGCCACCAAAGGTGGATGTAGTTCCCGTTCACATCACCACAACGCCAGCAATTAGTAGGGAATTGTGTCTTCCATTTGTGTGTTCTCTGCGGATCAGTATACCAGCGGGAGAGAATTTTGTAGGAGTTCTCTTGTACTTTGATGCATTTAGTCGGGCCATGTGAGTGGGTGTAGATATATGAAATCTGTTGAGGTGTAAACTCATAACCCAAATCTTTTTCCCAGCTATGTATATAGGCTCTTTTCATGGGTACCTCTCTATCTAAAATGCTTTGGTAAATGGTAGAAAGGATCTTAGTAGGTCTAATCTGTCTTGCGCAGAGCGTTTCAAATGCCGTGGGATTGCGGGTAAGCGCCGTATCCAATCGGATGTTGTGTAGGAGGGATTGTAGAGTCTTATATTAGAGGAGATTAATAGATTCGAGGCCTGGTATTTTGTGCAGATTAGATAACGGGAGAAGTGCTCCGTCTGCGTATAATTGATCCGCTTTTAGGCTGGCCAATAGTCCGGTGCGGTATTTGCTGGGGTTGTAAAGTAGGTTCGAACCCATTAGTATATCCAACAAGGTAAAGAGAGGAGTCGATGGGGGTATCAAGTAGGTATGTATATTGGTCCATATTCGTAGAAGTGTGTTTGTGAGGGGGTTATGTTGGCGTTCAGGTGATTTGTCACTGCAGTGCGTCAGTAGGAGAGGGCGGAGGAGCTGTGGGGATAATTTGTTTTCTATATCGATCCATAATTTGTTGTGTGTGTTTTGTATGATATCAACAGAGCGTGATAGGACTGCTGCGTGGTAATAAATTCTAATGTCTGGTGCGCCCATTCCTCCTTTTACTTTTGGAAGAGAAAGAGTGCGGAGATTTAAACGGTGTCTCTTATGTTTCCAAATGTAGGCGTAAAGAAGAGAATTGACCTTGCGTAGATAAGCGTTAGGGACATGTATTGGCAACATAGAGAAAAGGTAAGTAAATTTAGGCAGGATGAGGCTTTTGAGGATATTTTTACGACCCATCCAGGATAAGAAAGGGTCGCGCCAAGTTTTCATAGTGGCAGTTACTCTGTCTAATAAAGGGGGATAGTTGAGGGAGAAAAGAGCTTTATGAGATCTGCTAATTTTTATACCTAGATAAGTGATGTGCGATTTGGGCCATGAGAATGAGTATATGGTTTTTAATCTGGATAAGATTGGTAATGGGACGTTCAGGTCTAAGGCCTCCGATTTTGATGTATTTATTTTAAAATTGGTGAGGGCACTGTAGTTGTCAAATATTTTTAATAAAGGGGGGAAGCTTTTAGAAGGATTGGTCATGAATATAAGTAAATCGTCTGCGAAGGCAGCCGTTTTATGATGCTTCCCTCCTAGTGTAATGCCTTGAATTCTTTTATCAAGCTGAATATCAATCAGCAGGGGTTCCATTGCTAGGATAAATAATAGAGGGGATAGTGGGCAACCCTGTCTCGTGCCATTGTGTATGGAGAAGGTATCTGTTAGGGAGCCGTTGATGCTGATGCGAGCGGTTGGGCTGGTGTACATTTTTAAAATCGCCGCAACTAGTTGGGTCGGGATTCCGAAGCTAAGCAACGTTTCTTCTAGGTATAACCAGTCCACCCTGTCAAAGGCTTTTTCAGCGTCCGTTCCCAGGAGGACTAGTGGAATTTTTTGTCGGTTGGCATACTGGGTAAGGTGCAGTACCTTCAGCACGTTGTCCCTCCCCTCCCTTCCCCCCACAAATCCAGTTTGATTTAGTGAGATTTTGTCTGGAAGGTAGGCAGCTACTCGATGAGCGATCATACTGGCGAAAATTTTTAAATCAACATTTAGTAAGGAGATCGGTCGGTAGCTGCTACACATTTCCCGGTCTTTCCCCTCTTTGTAGATTAGGGATATTTTTGCTTCTAAGGATTGAGCCGGGAATCGACTTCCTTGCAGTATGGAATTGTACATGTTCAGCATGTGTGGTTGTAGAATCGAGGGGAAGGACTTGTAGTAGGTACAGGGTAGTCCATCTGGTCCCGGCGCTTTGTTGGGTGGGCACTTTGACAGGGTGGACCGTAATTCTTCTAAACTAAAAGGTTTGTTTAACAGCAATTGCTGTTGTGGGGTAAAGCTCGGGAGATTTAGGCGGGATAAGTAATGTTTGATTTTTTGCCTTCTGGTTGTCTCTTCTGTTTTAGATTCTTCTGGGCGTAGGTTATATAGTTGTGCATAATAGTGCAGAAACGCTGTTTCTATTTGGTTATAATTGGTTGTGGATCGTCCCTCCGCAGTTTTAATGGAATGTATGGAAGTGCGAGTTTGTCGTTGTTTGATTCTAGAAATCATAAGTTTTGAGGCTTTGTCGCCGTGAACATACATTTTAGTGCGCCATGAAGCGAACCATTTTGCCGTTTGCAGGAATAGGATATCTTTAAGTTGGCGCCTTTTAAGGGTTAGTTGCTCCATTATTGAGGGGGTGATTAGTTTTTTGTGTTTTGTTTCTAGGTCAGAGATTTCCTCATATAGTAGATCAAGCTGTCTCTGTTGCTGTTTATGAATGTACGCTGTGATTGAAATAAATTCTCCTCTGACCACAGATTTGTGAGCTTCCCAGAGCGTCGGCGCCGCAACCTCACCATTATCGTTTTGAGCAAAATATTGCTCCAATGTTTTGGTTATGCGAGCATGGGTGGAGGGGTTGTCGAGCACCGACTCAGTGAGTTGCCACGATCTATGAACTGGAAAGGTCTTATGTAGTGTCAGCTCCATCGTTACGAAGGAGTGGTCTGAGAATATGTTAGGGTTAATGTTCGTTGATCTTACTTTAGCAAGGGTGTTTTTGAAAACAAAGAAGTAATCTAATCTATGGTAAGAGGCGTGTGGGTGGGAATAGAAGGTATAGTCGTGGTCATCTGGGTGTAGGTATCTCCATACATCTAGCAGTTGGAGCTTGCGAAGATGGATTTTGATTTTATTAATATCACCTTGTGAATAAGTACTTTTCTTCGTTGTGGTGTCTATTAGTGGGTTTAGTGCAATATTAAGATCTCCCCCTACTATCAGTGTGCCTTCACGAAAATCTCCTATTTTCCTCAAGGTCGAGTGGAGCCATTTTAGAAGTTTTTTGTTGGGGGCATATAGGCAACAAATCGTAACTAAATTACCAGCTAGTAGACCTTTGAGGAAAATATAGCGGCCGTTAGTGTCAATTAGATGTTCTCGAATTTGGAAAGGGATTCCCTTTTTTATAGCAATCGAGACCCCTCGTGACCGGGGCTGTGGCGATGTGGCATGGAACCAGGTATCATAGTGTGACCGGTCAAGATTAGGTAGCTTTTCAGGGATAAAGTGAGTTTCCTGAATCAATAGCACGTCTGCCGCATGTTTCTTAAGTAGGTCTAGAGTGTGTCTCCTTGGTATGGGGGAATTTAGCCCTTTAGCATTGAGCGTAAATACCTTATGTTGAGACGCCATCAATGGGGGATTGATGTCGGATAGGTGTGTATTTGGTTCGAGTGGTCCTCGCCTCCATCCTCATGACCGGGGGGGGTAGTTGGGTAGGACGGAAGAAAAGTGGTAGAGAAGTAGAAAGAAAAAACAAAAGAAAAGGGATATGCATTAATAACATTTCCATTGCAATCATGTACAACATGTCTAATAATCAGCGACACAGCAATATGGACCATATGGGGAGGATTATTGGTGGTTCCACCATAGTTAGATAATATCTGCTGTAGTATTGGAGAGATGGGGTAAGGGGAATGGGGGATGGGTTCTGTTGTGTGGGTGGAGGGGTAACGGGTAGGGGAAGGGGAAAAGGGCTAGTGGTAGCAGGTCTGTATGGACACCTGTACGGAGTCTATTGACTCAGAACTTTTGTTAAACTAGAAGTCAAACATAATAAAGAACAAAGATATAACTTAACATTACTACAGAAAGCAGTATAACTTGTATAACATAAAGGTCATTTTTATAGGAATGACCAGGCCACCTTCTCTATTTAAGTAAGGTCTCGGGTAATGCGGTTAGTCCTTCAGCAGTAAGGCACATGGTAGCTGTGCATTATTTAGGGGTTCGAGTGTCATGGTGGTATGGGGTGGGGAGGGGAATGGGGGTAATGGGGAAGGGGGGGGGGAGACAAAAGAGGGAATTGGGTGGATGGGTGGTAGTAAATTGTTTGGTTTTAAGGGTAAGAAAACCCGGTATCGGATTAGCAGCAATCCAATCAATGGCGTGTATGGATGATCCGTGGACACGGTGTTAAGCATAGTCAGCTGTCAAGCAGACGAGAAAGAGTTCTTTGTATCTCAGAGCTATGAGATCAGGTCGTCTCCACACCATCCTTTGGTGGTGGTGTTTTGGATAGCTTTTTTTTAAGGCGTTGTGATTTCGGAGTTCCAGCAACTTGCCATGGAGGGGTGACTTGGAGAGGTTTTTGTAGAGACGCTGCGTGGAAGGTCTCTAGGTCAGGATAGAACTGTAATTCAATGCTTAGTGATTGGCAGACGTCTCTGATGTCTCCTGACTTCCTGGCCGTTAGTTTCTTTTCGCCAGCTGTAATAAAAATTCCGAAAGGGAACAGCCAGCGGAAGCGATATCCCTTTTGTGTCAGAATATCTGTGAAAGGTTTAAGCAAGCGTCTCTTCTTTAAGGTTATGGCAGAGATGTCCTGGAACAATTTCAGTTGAGAGTTCTCATATTCGACAGTCTCCGACTCCCTGGCTCTCCGTAGGATGAGTTCTTTTGTTCTGTAGTCTAGGAAGCGACATAGAACGTCCCGGGGCGGGTCAGTTTGGTTTGGCTTGGGGCGTAGTGTCCTGTGAACCCTAATAATCTCCATGTCTTTGGGGTCATCCTCTCGGAGCAGTTTATGAAAGATTTCATTCACAGCTGAGGGCAGGGCTTCAAACGCAACTGATTCTGGAAGGTATTTTATGCGGATATTGTTCCTACGCTCACGGTTTTCATGATCTTCAAGCGTGGAATGGATGGCATGTAGTTGAGTTTCGTGAGCATTGAGGCAGTCCAGCAATTTATTGGTTTGTGTCATTGTGGTCGCCTGGTCATTTTCTACTGTCCCCAGTCTATGACCTTGTTGAGCCAAATCTAATTTTATTTCTGCAAGCTCCTTGCTTATCGGTTCTATGGCTTTCGTCAGTATGCGCTTTATAAAAGAGCGGGTGACTTTATTATCTTTAGGGTCCATCTCAGTGTCTGAATCGCTCTCCACGTCAGAGTCGGATGCTTCAGCCATCAGCTGGAACGTACGTTTGGTAGATTTAGGATGAGTCGCGAGGTCGGTTTGTTTTGAGAGGAATTTATCCACATCGGCCTGGGTAACTGGATTGGTGGATTTAGAAGATACTCTGGGGGTTTTAATGTTTGTTTTCCCCATGTTTAGCTATAGTTCTGTGGAAAGTTCTTTTATTCGATCTTTATTTGGCCTCCCCTAGGTCACATGCCATCGACTAGGTAGACACTATGCACATTGCTTATGGCAGTTTAGTGAATTTAAACACTTTGCAGTAAATAGGCAGCATTCAATGGAGCGCCTGCCCCCTCTGGTGGTGATAGACGGGACAGCTTGACCTCACCGCAGGAGGGGTTAATACTGCTCCAGGGGCTTGATAGTACAGGGAAATCTCTCTGTAGTATGTTTTGTGTTAGGATCCAAAAGAAGCTGGTGTGTAGCACCTCTGAGGGGGAGACACCGCGGTCAGCGCAGAGATCAGAGTGTCTGTTTATTAATTATATATGAGATAACTGTCTGTGGACAGACTGATGTTTTGCTGTCGTTGATTTTGTGACTTTGGATTTAGCTCCTGCAATATCAGCCCCCTTCAGAGTGTCTGTATCTTTTATTGATCTTAGCCCGGGAGTTGCAGATCAGTGTGACTCGGACGCCAGTTCCTCTATTTAGGAGCCTGTAGCTAGCCCCGTGCGGGTCACAATCCCTGCACACACTGTTTCTCTGCCCCAGCACCGGAGGCGCATGCAGGCTCCCGCTCTCCCTGTGTCCCGCTCCGGTTCGCTGCGGCTTCTTCTCCCCTGCACAGCGGGCCCAGTGTGTGTTCTCCCCTGTCTGTTAGGGCGCCCGGCGGGAACGGGACCAACTGCGCCGCCCCCGGGTGTCACGACGGGATCGTTACACCTCACTCACCGCTCGGATGCAGCCTCAGACGCTTCTGCACAGCAGGGAGCCGTTGGGGGCGATGCGTCCTAGGAGGTCCGGCGCACACGTGTTCCCGCAGTTGCCTCTTCCTCCTTCTCACAGTTCGGGGGCCTTCTGCTTCTATGTCCCGGCTCACAGCTGCGGCGCGCTGGCGGGGTCTGCTTTCTCCTCCGGTCCCCAGCAGCGCGGCGTACAAAGGTCGCTTGGTGGGCTCACCTCGGCATCTGAGCCCCTCAGCCGCAGGGAAAGGGGCAGTGAGGGGGGGGAGGCCACGTCAAGCACTTCACGAGGCACTTCTCTGGTGTTCACCCGGTCCAAAGCCGATTCTCAGAGGCTGCAGGGCTTTATGTGAGAGAAGGACCCAAGGATGAGGGCTGTGGGTGTTCTCCGGGGCAGGATGGAGCTAGATTGCAGCCAGAGAACGGGAGCACAGCGAGACACGTCCTCTCTATGCGGCGGTCATCTTCGGCCCGTCACTACTTCTCATGAACCTCAGGAAAGTGATGGTGCCGATACCACTGGAATAAATCCACCTGAGGAAGATGGCAGTCCGCCGTAGAAACGCATAGTGGTTAGCTTTCACAATAAACTAAGTGACTAATCACTTAAAGATTCCTATAGTCTGTTCTGTACTAAGCACTCTCTTTATGACCACAAATCTATTTATCTTGTGAAATCTCCCCATTCGTGGTTTGTGGCCAAGCTGCATGCACAGAGGGACTTAATCTCGGGTGGTTGAAGGACCTGTGGTGACATCAGGAGTGACGTGGCGGTCATGTGACGGGACCCCCCACATGATCCAAACCAGGAAGTGGACGCGGGAGCAGACCCGATGCATTAACACAGTTGTGTCTCATACCGATGTTGTGCAGGGGTGCACGACAGCAGCAGCTGAGCGGATAACCCCTTCACTACCTCTCACATCACCCCACTACACCACCAGGTATTATTCATGTGCGCTCTCCTGTTTCTCCTTGTCTCCTTGACACCACTGGAATGTCATCAACATGGGAGGTGAGTATAAGCTTTTTTAGTTTAATGGGGCAAACATATGAAATGAGAAGGGGCTATCCTAGTGGTGGACAACCCCTTTAATGATTTGATTTTAGTGTGGAATTAGTAGAAATGTTAGAAAATACATATTTAATACTCCAAATCATGTCTAAAAATGATGCATATTACTTAAAATAAATAAAAAAATACTAAAAAAACAATAGGACCAATAATATTTGCAGTTACTAAAATTAACTCAAGTAATTGGGAAGGAATGAAGTGGTTAAAAGTCTTAAGGGGGTGTCACACGCGTCAATATCGCCTGCACGATATCGGCTGCACGTGACGTTGCAGCGATATTGACGCGTGTGACATACTGCATCAACCAGCGATAAATCGCTGGTTGATGATCGCCAGGTTTCAGAACCAGCTCAGAAACCTGGCGATTGTCGCCCGGTGGACACGCAGCATCGCTGCGTGTGACACCGGGACTAGCGATATTCCAGCTCCCAGCGCCTCTCACAAGCGCTGGGAGCTGGTATCCAAGGTACACTGCGGGTAACTAGGCAGCGCGCGCTGCCTAGATACCCGACTGTGTACCTTAGTTACCAGCCTCCTCCGCTCACCGGGTGAGCGGAGGAGGCTGGTAACTAAGGTACACGTCGGGTATCTAGGCAGCGCGCGCTGCCTAGTTACCCGCAGTTTACCTTGGAGACCAGCCCGCTCCCGCTTCCAGCAGGCTGGCAGCGGGAGCAGGACATCGTGGAAACGATATTTAAATCGTTTCCATGATGTCACTGGTCAATTGATCGCTGGTGAGTCTGTCTGTGTGACAGCTCACGAGCAATCAGCCGTCAATGTCGTCAGCGATCAGATCGCTGACGACATTGACGCGTGTGACACCCCCTTTAGTGTATAACTGAAAATCATTGTTGGAAAGCTGGAAACCTTGTAGTCTATCTGATTTAGGTAATAACCATGTGCAGCTCTGGAGGTTAGCACCATGTACCTGTGCTTTATCTTATTTCAAAGAGCAATATTTATCCTGGAAACCAGACGAACGTCATTGACCCCATACATTATCATAAACACGGTCACATTTTAACTTTTCTTGTACCAGACTATAAAGAAATATCATTAAAATCTCTACAAATTGTACAAGTGGGAACCTCCAGACCACAAATCTCAGCTGTGGGCTGCGGGGAGGTTCTTACAGCTATGTAATTATTAGTAACAGCTCTACTCCTCCTGTCAGTGTGACTACATCATATTGTAAATTGATATGAAATCTGTTGCTCCAAACTGTGCTCTCTGGAAAAGTAAAATGAACCAAAGGCCATCATTTATGATTTTAAAGGAGAATGCTTTATTAGCTAAGTTACTGCCAAATGTAATTTAGATCAGAATGCTTAGGTATACTTATCCATTAAGACTATGTTTGTGGAAGAAAGGTTAAAGCTATCTCCAAGGAATCAATCCAGTATCTATGGTTGGCATCTCTTCACTTCTGGCTGCACAATGTAGACCTGTGTAATCAACAGAGAGAGTACATATGGACCCCATTGAGAGCTAGCGGCCCATCCTGAGGGGTTTATGTTGTTTTTGGCATCCCAGATACCGACCACAGAACTTCTCAAAATGTGCGTCCACTGATGGTAAGAAGGTCAGTGTGAGGACAGGCATGCTAATCCTTTCACAAAATCTGTCTTGTACTGCCACTGTTTGTAAAGTGGGTGGGTGTAGAATTTACACGCAAACCTTTTTTATATGATGTATTTCACATGTTTCAAATTTATAAAATGGCCACACAAGCAAACATTATTTTACACCACACTGAATATTTCATATAAAGTTCATTGTACATAACCTGAACTAAAGGGAAACACTTAAATCACAACATCTGATATCACATGAATCAATTGCTGCTTTCACCTTTTTATAAACTCCACTTCAAATAGAATGTACAGTTGAAACCAAAAGTTTACATACACAATATAAAAAGACACATCTGCATGTTTTTCTCCCTAACTGACATGAAATCAGAATAATCCTTTCTAATTTTTGTTCAATTACTATTACCATAATTATTTATATTTCCCAAATTCAAGAATAATGAGAGACAGAATGTTTTAAGGTATTTTTATTACTTTTCGCAAAGTCAAATGTTTACATACACTAAGATTACTATGCCTTTAAACAATTCGGGACAGCCCATATGATGATATCATGTGTTTGGAAACTTCTCATAGGTTTATTGACACCATCTGAATTAATTAGAGATACACCTATAAATGCATTTTTATGTACACCTGAATCACACTGCTTCTTTGTGTAGCATCATGGAAAGCCTGGAGAAATCAGCCAAGATATCAGGAGGAGAATTGCGAACTTGCACAAGTCTGGTTCATCCTTGGGTGCTACTTCCAAATACCTGAAGGTGCCTCATTCATCTGTACAAACAATTATATGCAAGTACAAACAAGATGGGAATGTTGAGCCATCATACCACTCAGGAAGGAGGTGGGTTCTGTGTCCAAGAGATGAATGTGCTTTGGTCTGACATGTGCATATCAACCCAAGAGCAAAAGCAAAAGACCTTGTGATGATGATGGCGGATGCTTGTAAGATTGTGTCATTATCCACAGTGAAATGAGTATTGTATCAACATGGGTAAAAAGGCCATTCTGCCAGGAAGAAACCATCACTCCAAAACAAGCATTAAAAAGCCAGATTATTTTTTGAAAATGCACACAGGAAGAAAGACCTACGTTTTGGAGACATGGCCTGATATCTGCAAGTTTTATACTGCTCTCAGGTAGGGAAAGGTAGTTAGGGTTTGAAACGTTTCAAGGAACACTTCATCGCAAGGACTGCCGAGGAGCTTAGCATGTAAAGACGTCATCAAAACTGTTTTTAGTCTTTATTTGCATCTGTATGTTCCATAGGACTTTGCGACCCAGGAAAAGCTTCTTTAAACATAGAGGGCCAACGTTAAAGCAGTAAATTCATTTCTGTTGCGTTGCTTATTGTTGGTGGAGTGTTCCGAGCATACGCATAAGGAAAATAGTGCATTGTGTTCCCATTGTTGTTATTCAATTTGTTAGCTGTGATAAGGGATATTAGGGGAGAAAAGAGGTTCATTGTAATTAGTGTGGGAGGAGGGTGTAAGATTATTACTTAGGAGAACCACATGCCAAAGCCATGGTAACATCCCTGGTAGGCCCAGTACGGGAGAAGGGTGGGAGTAGAATAGGCTTGGGTATAATATTCCCCTCTTCTGTGTAGCTGACACTTGGGATTTCCCAGGCTGTTTAACTTGTACTGTGTGGTTCATGTCTGTTGTGTTTTATTTCTTGCTTTAAATCAAACTCTGTTATTTGTTGGAAAGTTATAAAAAGAAAGGTTGGTAAATTATCACATTGTGGATGGATTTGTCCATAGCACCGCCCTATTCCATATTCACAGCAACTTGTGGGCAGTCTTTACATCACTCACAACCAGTATAAAAGACTCCAAACTGCTGTTATAATATCCACAGACCAAAGCAATAGTAGAAAAAATAGAGGAAACATGTGGAATGGCCATTTCATTGTTTCAATATTTTCTGTTTCAAGGAACTGCTTTAGGGTCATTCCATGTCAAGTGATCCAAAAATGAATATTTTTTTTCCCTGACGTCCTCAGATTTTTTAATTTTTTTTTCTATATGAAGAACAACTTTAGTTAATTACAAAAAAAAAGTTTTGAATTTATTTCTTTATCAGTTAATTTTTTACAGATTTTTAAAGTTTTAAAAAAGTGCGAATTTTGGCCTGGTATGGCTTAACATCTTCTATCATATCTCGGGCTAGAAATAAGATAGAGAAACAAAATAAACACCATTCTACTCAGAACTGTGCAGGCTTTCACCAGATATGTCACAAGAGGATCTTTGTTAATATTTTACCCATGTGATCGCAAGCGTAAAACTTTAAAAACGCATTTCCGAAAAATCGGCGCACTTTAAATATTTCAAAAACTGCCCATGTGTCTGCTATGCTCTTAGCCACATCTGTACCAAATTTCAAGTTGGGATCGCGATGGGATCATATTTTAAAATATTTTAATATTAATAGCGTCAATGGGTCATTCTATATCAAGTGATCTAAATATGAATATTTTTTTTGACCTGACGTCTTTAGATTTTTTTTTATTCTTTTTCTTTATGAAGTACTACTTTAGTTAATTACAAATTAAAAGTTTAGAATTTTTTTCTTCATCAGTTAATTTTTTACAGATTTTTAAAGTTTAAAAAAAAGGGTGAATTTTGGCCTGGTATGACTTTACATTTTTTTTATCTCAGGCTAGAAATAAGATAATGAAGTGGGAGAGGCATCATTTTACTCAGAACGGTAACAGCTTTCATTTGATATGTTACAAGACTATGTTTCTTTATATCAAATTCAAACTATTGACGGGCAATTGTGAAAAAATGACTGATTGTGTTCTTGGTTATATTTGTGCAGAGATTCAACTTGGGACCTGTCAAATTTATATATTTTTTATTTTATGGTTGTATGAGTTATCACAACTTATTGAATAAAACATTTATATGCAACAAAAAAGAAACACAAAAAACAAATCCCATAAGTGCCAGGATAAATACATCTTAATCATCAGAACACAACGCTCAGCATTTTCAACTTGAATGTATTGAACAAACCAAAAGAAGAAAGGTGATCATATCCTCAAGTTTGATTAAACAAGATTAAAAGAACCAAAAATGTTAACCCATATTTATACATATAAATTTGTTTTCTATTCTATCACTAAACATGTGATTTATGAAGTGTTTAATAAGAATAGTACAGTAGTTAAATCATCGTTCTATAAATTATGAACTAATCAAACAATTAATAGTATGTTTTTAAAGTGGCATTTTATCAATTTGCCCTTCTAGTGGGTGAAATGTAATCTTGTCCATAAACGCTTACTAGCAATCGCCATTTCCTTGTGTGTCAAAGAGTATGTCCGGCCTGTCACGGTGTTAGGCTCCGCCTGAGTTAATATCTGATTTTTGTGCACTTTTAAAATGTCTGGCTTTCTTGGATACACAAAGGATGGCGCTGGACCAGAAGGATGCAATAAAGTCAATTCTACTTCTTCATTTTCACAATCTTTGGAGAGTACAGTAGCCAGCCACCAGCGCCAATCATATTCATATTTTTTCAAAAGGATTGCAACAGTGTCTATGATAAAATGCTGTTTCTTGAGAAGTAGCAGCCATTGCTGTGTGGGAAAAATACAGTTAATATTAAGTAAGGAAGATAGGTAATAAAAATAAAGATTTACAGTACACTTGAGATAGAACTGTATTACTATAAAGTGAGTTTTAGGGCTAGCGCGCACAGTTTTTTCTGTCTGCAGATACACGCTGCAGTTTTGGCAGTTTGTTTTTCTACCAAGTTTTTACCACATATGCGTTAGTTTTTTTAATCGCTAGTGAAAAAAATGGCAGCTTTTTTTTATATAAATGATAAATGCTGCGTTTATTGCAGCAATTAAAACGTAGTTCAAGCAGTGATTTACTCACTCTTGAGTGTTTCCAAAAACACTGCATGTGGTGAACCCCATAGAAATCAATGGGGCTGTTTTTCTGAATGATGATCCCTAAGAATAGCACTGTGTGTATTGGCCCTTAATAATAAAAGCATTAAACTATTAATATATTTACTCACCCATATTTTAGTACACAGCCTTGATGGCTTTGTACAGACTATTGTTTGTTCAGGAGTGAAGATGTCCAGACATGTCAGGACATGAAAGGTCTGAACGAGCTGTCTTACTTCCTGAATGCAGTGGGTAGACACTTAACATGATTGACAGAGCTGCTGGCCTATCATCTGCTCTGCATTCACTGTCTATCCCTGTGCTTTCTCAGATTGAGCCCTAACAAAGCTTTTTCCTATATGTCCTCTCCTGCTTCTAAGCTGTAACATATCAAAATAATACAGTAATGTCTAAAAATAATGGATTTGATAAATATAGACCCCACGCTTTTAGACCACAGGTTGAACAGATCTGAATTCAAGATTTTTGAATTGACATTATAATAGTTAAATATTTTAAAATATGATCCCATCACGATCCCAACTTTAAATTTAGTACAGATGTGGCTAAGAGCATAAAAGACACATGGGCAGTTTTGGAAAATTTTTATTAAAACGTTTTTTCGGAAATGCGTTTCAAAATGTTGCGTTTGAGTTCCATGGGTAAAAAATTAAACTTAACAAATATACTCTTGTGACATATCTGAAAGCCTGGACAGTTCTGAGTAGAATGGTGCTTATTTTGTTTCTCTATCTTATTTCTAGCCCAAGATAAAAAAATGTAAAGTCATACCAGGCCAAAATTCACCCTTTTTTTAAACTTTAAAAATCTGTAAAAAATTAACTGATGAAGAAAAAAATTCTAAACTTTTAATTTGTAATTAACTAAAGTAGTACTTTATAAAGGAAAAAAAATAAAAAAAATCTAAAGACGTCAGGTAAAAAAAAATATTCATATTTAGATCACTTGATATGGAATGACCCATTGACGCTTTTAATAGTAAAATATTTTAAAATATGATCCCATGGCGATTCCAACTTGAAATTTGGTACAGATGTGGCCAAGAGCAAAGCAGACACATGGGCAGTTTTTGAAATATTTAAAGCGCGCCAATTTTTCGGAAATGCGTTTTAAAGTTTTGCGCTTGCGATCACATGTGTAAAATATTAACAAAGATACTCTTATGACATATCTGGTGAAAGCCTGTATAGTTCTGAGTAGAATGGTGTTTATTTTGTCTCTCTATCTTATTCCTAGCCTTAGTTATGAGGAGAAACGTAAAGGCAGGCAACAGCGAAATTCGCACTTTTTCCGAACTTTGAAAATCATTTTTAAAAAAAATAAATTTTTTAACAAATGTTTCTCTTCACATTTTGCATTGTCTGACATGCTATTATCAAATAACAAAATCTCAAAAGAATTAAAAATATAGAGGTAATAATCATTGGTTCACTTGACATGGAATGACCCTTTACCTGTTTTCCTGCGTGAAAACTGCTGAGTGATTGAGTACTGAAAGCAAGTAAGGAACCATGTATTCTTGAAAAAGGTTTTGATACATATTTGCATTCACTCTGCCATGGAGCTGTATGAGAGGTCTAACCACTGCAGCAGAAAACATTCTGCAAATTATTACAGTTCCCTTACCACCTTTCACTGACTTCTTTACATACTTTCTGCAGTTTGTCAACGAACAAAATGTTTCCTATCAAACTCAAATAAATTAAACTTGCTTTTATTACTTTTGGTCACAGCAGAGTGGTCTTTCAGTCCAAATGCTCTTAAACATTGTGACATTGTATGACAAATCCTTACCCTGTTCAGTGCTGAACTGGTGAGCTATTCTAGCTGCAGTTCTGAAATGATTACCCAAGGAGATTGTCCACATTATCCTCTCCTCTCTTGCATTTGTCTTTCAAGGGAAACCAGCCTTCTTGGGGGACTTGAAACAGTTTGTGTTGTAAAGATGCAATATTCTAGAAATCACAGACTTAAAATGACTAACTTCAGTTGCTGTGACTGATGGTGTGACCTCTTTGGCTTTCATCTGGGCAACCTCCTGCCGGAGGGTTTCAGTCACTTTGGAATGGCGCACCAGTTTAGCAAAGTGAGTGCAAACTGAAAAGTTAGGCTGCCAGTTAAATACGGCTTGTCAGCTAATTAAGGAAATTCTTATTCTAATTTTGATTTACAGTGTATATAGCAGGATGGGGATCACATATAGCAGGATGGGGACATATACTAAAAGTTGGGAACCATATATAGCTGGATGAGGACCATATATAGAAGGATGGAGATTATATATAGAAGAACGGAGACCATATATAACAGGATGGGCCCATATGTAGAAGGCTAAGAATATAAATGACAGGATGGAGACCATAGACCATATATACCAGGATGGGCCTATATATACCAGGATATGATCACTGCAAAGGAAGCAAGTGCAATAGGGTCTTATTGTTATACCGTGTTTCCCCAAAAGAAAGACCCTGTCTTACATTTTTTTGGGGGCCCCCGGTCTTACTTTCGGGGGGGTCTTATATTGGGTGCCCCAGCAGTGTGGCCTACAGGCCCCCTCCTGCTGGGACACTGCGGGAGCGGGTCGCACGTCACGTGCGCCCGCTCATTAGATATGCACTGCATCCCCCTGTCAATCAGCGACAGGGGGAGCAGTGCATTATATATATGGGCCCCCTCCTGCTGGCACACTACCCCCCCAGCCTGTGTTCTGAGGCCCCCCCTGCTGCTGCTGCTGCTCACATCTTACCCTCCAGGGTCTTCTTGCAGCAGCCAGCGCGTCGGTCCTCCGTCCTCGGCTGTCTCCCGGATCATGTGACCCGTCGCAGCGCATGACGTCATCGCGACTGCGACCGGCCGGTCACATGATCCGGGAGACAGCCGAGGACGGAGGACCGACGCGCTGGCTGCTGCAAGAAGACCTGGAGGGTAAGATGTGAGCAGCAGCAGCAGGGGGGGGCCTCAGAACACCAACTGGGGGGGTAGCGTGCCAGCAGGAGGGGGCCCATATATATATAATGCACTGCTCCCCCTGTCGCTGATTGACAGGGGGATGCAGTGCATATCTAATGAGCGGGCGCACGTGACGTGCGACCCGCTCCCGTTCTCCCCCCCCCCCGCTAGGGGCCTTACATTAGCCCCCCCCCGGTTGTAAGGCCTTATATTCGGGGGAGGCCTTACATTAGCAGGCCCCCCCTTTACCCCTAGGCGGCCTTACAATCGGGGGGGGGCTTACTTTCTGGGAAACACGGTATGTACAGTTCGGCTGTGAAGCCGCTATCTAGAACTGCTCACCTTCTCTGGTTGTGTGACACACAACCAGTTTGAAAAAATAGTAGCTGCTGCGAGACACACACTTCCACGTGCAACGTGGTAGCATAATCCAAAGATTCAAAGGGATGGTATGTTGTTGGTCCGCACTGCTACAAAGGACACAAAGCCCAAATCTTCAGTTACTTGAAGTTTATTGGATCCATCCAACGCGTTTCAGAGCCTGCTATGCTCCTTAATCAGGGAATGTATCTACATATTCACATACATTCCCTGATGAACTTTGAGTACCTGAAAATTTGGGCTTCATGTCCTTTGTAGCAGCGTGGACCAACAACACACTGTCCCTTTGAATCTTTGGATATATACCAGGATGGCACATCCAAACTTTGCACTGGGGCACATTTGACTCTATCTACACCACTGACTGCATCTATACATTGAAAATCCTCACGCATATGGCCATATACCATTATTTTGATAAAGAGGCATCACATGGTTATAATAGCAAATGATGTACTTAAAATAATTGATAAGCTGGTGTTATTGCTACAGGTCTCATTCTATGAATAACAGCACTTACAGTTGACTGGGAAGTCGTAGCAGATCAGAAATTTCTTGATAGTGGCTTGTGACGAGGGTGGCATTCCATGTCAGTGTAAGAGGGTCAAGGGGTTAATTTTCTTTCTACCATTAAGAATGTGTTGTATATGTGTTATGTGTATTTATATACAGTTAATGTGTTTAATTACGTTTTTGGCCCTCTAGCGGCCAATGTGAAGACTTCTCCTCGGTCCCCTACGATTATGGTAATAATTAGTAAGTGTTAGTAATATTCCTGGGGGAGGAAGTTTGGATAATAAAAATGGTTTGCAGTGAGGCTGAGAGGAGGAGAGTCCCAAGTGAAGAAGACCAAGAACAGGAACTGTTATCCATTAATAATTTGGCTGGGCCCATTGGGCCACCCTGGGATTTGTGCCTAGACTCTGGTATGTGGGGTGGAACACAAAGTGAGTGTGGTCCCCTGGTGTGGTTCTTGTCTTCTGTATCTGGGAGGAACACTGTCAGCGACTGTCCCCTCCAATGCTGGTTTGGTGGTCCCTGGCATATACTCAGGCAAACGGGTCACCATTGTGTAAGGGTACCTTTACATGTGGCAACCTTTTTAGGAACTTCACTGGCAACTTACTGGTTGCAGTGAAATCATGGACACATTGTTCTATCTTGTTGCTGTGTACAAATGGAACTATGTCTCCATGATTTCACTGCAACCAGTAAGTTGCAAGTGAAATTCCTAGAAAAGTTGCCGCGTGTAAAGGTACCTTAAGAGGTGAAGTAATCGTTGTCCGGTGGTGCCCTATCATTCCTTTGGATGTGTCCCTGTGAGAGGGGTAAGTGTTGGAGCTGCAGTAGACCTTCTGAATTCACAGCGAGTCACAGAGATGTCAAGGGGCAAGAGTCAGACGGTACCGAAACAAGGAAAGCAGTTTGTGACAAATTATACAACTATGAACAGCTTTAATTATGCAACATTAAAGATATTTGCCCGTGTTTCACAAGACTGTTTTAGTAAAACCTTTTGTCTGATTTGACCTTCGATGAGGATGAAGTTGAACTGAACAGTTGCCTTTGGGGGCCAGCCGTGGTTGGCTCAGCAAGGCCACAGCTGCTTTGTGGCTCAGGTCGTGTCTTGCCCATGCTTAACGGGCCCCCTATGGACAGCACCTCAACATCAGCTTCATATTTTGAATTTTACTACATTCCATAATAATAACATGTCTATGGAGTTTGCAGAATCATGTACTTGATTTTTTGCACTTTTATGGAATGTAGGTGCTAACACTCAAAACATAAGAGGCTTCTGTGCTTACTTTTGGTCCTAGGCTGCAATCCTGTAGTGCAGCTGCACATGCAGCTGACAATCATGCCCAACTGCAGCCAACAATGAGTCAATGGGTTTTTAAAGGGAATCTGTCACCAGGTTTATATTACCCCATCTGAGAGCAAAATGATGTAGGAGTAAAGACCCTGATTCTGGCGATGTGCCACTTACTGGGCTGCTTGATGTCATTTTGATAAAATCACTGTTTTATTTGCTGCACAGCTAGCAGTTCTCTGAATATTGAGCTCTATATAATTGCCCACACCTCTGATTTGCAGCTGTTTGTCCACATACAATGTACACAGAAAACTACCAATCAGTGGTGGGGGAACTGGGTTATACAGAGCCCATGAATATGGTTGGACTAATGGCATCTGGTTTACTAGTCCTCTTTAGATAATCTCCTGCTGATAAATCAGTAATTTATCAAATTTACAGCAAGAAGCCCAGTAAGTGACACATCACTGGAATCAGGGTCTCTGCCCCTACATAATGCTGATCTCAGATTAGGTGGCAAAAACCTGGTGACAGATTCCCTTTAACAATAATGCAGACTCTTGTGCTTATTTGCAACTGCAGTGTGCAAAGTCTTATTGTGCACATGTGTATAAAGGTTTAAAGAAATTAAAAATATCACTAACAGACAGTTCTCCATCCTCCTCCTTCTAGACCTGTCCTCTGTATTTGACACAGTCGACCACTGCCTCCTATTACAGATTCTCTCTTCCATTGGTATCACTGATCTTGCCCTCTCCTGGGTCTCCTCCTACCTTTCCAACCACACATTTATTGTCTCCCACTCCCACACGACCTCCTCGCCCCATCCCCTCTGTGTTGGGGTCCCTCAAAGCTCTGTCCAGGGGCCTCTCCATTTTTCCACCTATACCCTTGGTCTGGGACAACTCATAAAGTCCCATGGCTTCCAGTACCACATGTACACTGACGGCACACAGATCTACCTCTCTGGCCTTGATGTCACCTCTCTGCTGTCCAGAATCCCAGAGTGTCTATCAGCAATATCCTCCTTCTCCTCCTCTCGCTTCCTAAAACTCAATGTAGACAAAACCAAACTTATCATCTTTCCGCTATCTCACACACCTTCCTTACCTGATCTAACTATCACAATAAATGACATCACACTTTGCACTTTATCCGAAGTCCTCTGCCTCGGAGTAACCATTGACTCTACCTTGTCCTTCAAACTGTATATCCAAGCCCTTGCCACCTCCGCCGCTTCCAACTCAAAAATATCTCCTTAATCCGTCCCTTCTTCAACCCTCAATCTACTAAACTACTAGTGCCTGCCCTCATCATCTCCTGTCTTAACTACTGCAACCTCCTCCTCCGTGGCCTCCCTGCCAACACTCTGGCCTCTCCAATCTGTCCTTATCTCTGCTGCCCGACTAATCCACCTCTCTCCTCGCTATTCCTCTACTTCTCCCCTCTGCAAATCCATCCACTGGCTCACAATTCACCAGCGTATCCAATTCAAACTCCTAATATTGACTTACAAAGCCGTCCACAATCTGTTCCCCCCCATATATCTCAGAACTAATCTCCCGATATCATCCAACTCATAACCTCTGATCTTCCCAAGACCTCCTCCTTTCCTCCACACTTGTACGTTCCTCATCTAAGCGCCTTCATGACTTCACCTGAGTATCCCCCATCCTCTAGAACTTTGCACCCCAAAATGTCCAACTGTCCCCTACACTCGGTAACTTCAAGCGGAGCCTGAAAACCCATCTCTTCAGAACAGCCTACAGCCTGCAATGACAATTGTGCCACCTCACCACCACTGGATCCGGCGCTCCACTACCATTGGACCTGGTTCCACCACCATTGGACCTGGTACTCCACCACCATTGGACCTGGCACTCCACCAACATTGGACCCAGCGCTCCACCACCACCAGAGCAGACCCAATGTAATGTGTCTCTCCCCACTGCCCTGTAGAATGTAAGCCAGCAAGGGCAGAGTCCTCTCTCCCCTTTATACCAGTCTGTCACTGTTAGTTTGCGCATTATGTTTTTGACTTGTTTATATGTAATCCTTTCTCACGTACAGCACAATGGAATCAATGGTGCTCTATAAATAAATAATAATAATAATAATATTATTATGCAGCAGATATTCCTAAATGTTACCGCAAGGTTAGGGTAGACTGATAGTGACAAGTAGGTTATAAGAAATGTGTTGGCTTATCACACCCTGTTAGAGCTTGATACAAAGCATCAAATTTATAATGAGGTAATAAGTCCTAATTTCCATACAAGTTAATGTGACTCGTATAGCCCCAATGAAACTGCAATCAACATCATTTTGCTAATTTGCATGTTTTGGCATTCTGATAGCAATAATGTGTTGTAATCTGATGCTACAATTCAATATATTGGCTCCAATATACACCTGTACACACAGACATATATGCATAGAAAAATACACCGTGTGCACACAGATGTGTATAGACACAGACACGTATACATAGAGATGTGTATAGACACAGATGTGTACACATGTACTCACACAGATGTATTTATTTACTGTATATATATATATATATATATATATATATATATATATATATATATATATACACACTGGCTGTGGAGCCCAGCGTTGCCCGGGCATAATGTTCATATATGGTCATAATGTTCATATATGGTAATATCACCCATATGTTGTGATATTGCCCATATATGATAATGTATATATGTGTGTATGTGAGTATCATAGCTCCTTGCCCTCCCATCAACCCTTCCCCTTCATAGCTCCAACCATACACATAGCCCACCCCTATTTATAGCCCTGCCCCTTCATAATTCCACCCTTTAACATAGCCCCACCCATGGGACTATCTGGAGGAGGCGGGGATATGTAGAGATGCAGGATGCCAAGTGGGTCCTCCCTTTCTAAAATCATTTCGGTAATTCTTGCCTCCCTTTCTTCCATTTCTGTAAGTCTTGCTCATTGAGGTGTAATACAGCTTTTCTCTTAGCGTGTAATGACAACCATCCAGTCACATTCTTTTTCTTATGAGTCATAAAATCAGAATGATCAGGCAGTGACATGACACAGAATTTTATAAGCTAACATTCTACATTCTATTGTGACATGACATTGGAGGGGGTGTGGCTATGTGGAGTGGGCATGGCTATGTGGATTGGGCGCAACTATGTGGAATGGGCATGGATATGTGTGGTGCGTGTGGTCATATGGAATGGGTGGGGATATGTGGAGTGGGTGTGTCCAACCATACACATAGTCCCACCCCTATGTATAGCCCCACCCCTTCATACTTCCACCCCTTAACGTAGTCCCATGGGCAAAGCTATGTGGAGGAGGCTGGGATATGTTGAGATGCAGGATGCAAAGTGGGGCCTCCTTTTCTTCCATTTCTGAACTCATTTCAATAATTCTTGCCTCACTTTCTTCCATTTCTGTAAGTCTTGCTCATTGATGTGTAATACAGCTTTTCTCTTAGCGTGTAAAAACAATCATCCAGTCACATTCTTTTTCTTATGAGTCATAATATCAGAATGATCAGGCAGTGACATGACACAGAATGTTATAAGCTAACATCACATCACAATGGAGGCGATGTGGCTATGTGCAGTGGGCATGGCTATGTGGAGTGGGCATGGCTATGTGGAGTGGGTGTGGCTACATGGGGGCATGGACCTGTTGAGTGGGCAGGACTATGGGGGGTTATCATGTGGAATGGGTGGGCCATGTGAAGTAGGTGGGGCTATGTGAAATGGGCAGGGCTTGCCACATACACACGCACATACATACACATACTCAGCTTTATATATTACTAGCTGTAGAGCCTTGCATTGCCCGGGTATAGTAACTAACTGTTCTTAGTTATAAACTGAGTGTATGTCAGTGTGTGTGTATGTATGTCCACTAAATGCATCATATATTATATAGGGAAAGGACTGGCATCACCTAATGTTAGGTGCAAGCAAAAAACCAATATATTACAAGAAGTGAAATTGCTGCAACACTAAACATAATAGGAATGTGGAAAAGCTAATGGCTACTGACTACAATGAAACAGGGCTATATGAACAGCTAAAAGGGGATATATGAAATGGGATCACAGTAAATACTGCACTAGAACAAAGAAAAGAGAGACTTAGCTTCAACATTGGCGCCACTGTGGAAGAGCCCGGTAACTACGACAAAGTGCTCTCATCTTACCGGGTCCTATGCTAACACTCTATGCTGTATACTACTGCTTGGATGAATTTATAAGTGTGTGAATGCAGTTAAAATCAGCTGGGATGGTGTGTCCCAGGACCTAGTTGTCGTAGCTACCGGGCTCTTCCACAGTGGCGCCAATGTTGAAGCTAAGTCTCTCTTTTCTTTGTTCTAGTACAGTATTTACTGTGATCCCATTTCACATATCCCCTTTTAGCTGTACATATAGCACTGTGTTTCATTGTAGTCAGTAGCCATTAGCTTTTCCACATTCCTATTATGTTTAGTGTTGCAGCAATTTCACTTCTTGCACTAAATGCATCAATCCTGTCCCCCAACCTGCCTCATCAACCCACGCTCTTGCCTCCCTTTCTTCCATTTCTGAACTCATTTCTGTAATTCTTGCTCATTGAGGCGTAATACAGCTTTTCCCTTAGCGTGTAATGACAATCATCCAGTCACATTCTTTTTCTTTGAGTCATAAGATTAGAATGATCAGGCAGTGACAAGACAAGGAATTTTATGAGCTAACATTCTACATTCTATTGTGACATCACAATGGAGGGGCATGGCTATGTGTAGTAGGTGTGGCTACATTTTACATGTTAACCGCAATAAAAAAATATATTTTCCTAGGATGCTTTTTGATGATATTCAGAGTCTCTTATAGCAGAGAAGATTGTATAGATGTCATGTGAGGCAAGATATTTGTAACAAAATCAGTTCAAGACCTTGTAGGACATTTTAAACTTTTTATGATGCAGGATTAAAAACCCTTACATTTTTCTTCAGTCAGTTACTTAAAGGGAATCTGTCAGAAGGTTTTTGCAATTTAATCTGGAGGCAACCAAAACATAGGGCTCGAAACTAAGATTGTAGAGATGCGTCACTTATTAGGCTGTGTGCTTTACTATTAATACAGTCAGGGTTTATCAACAGGAGATAATCACTGCTGAATTACATTTCAACCACAGAGCAGTTCAGCTAATCTATGTAACCCCGCCCCACCACTGATCCGCAGTTTGCTGACAATTCACACTGCACACTGGAAGCTGTCAGTAAAGGGTGTGGGTGAGGTACACACCACAGAAAATTTAGCCCTGCTACATCTACATCACACAAAACAAATGGATACACAAAACATGTGACAACTGAACCAAGTCGCCAAGTAAGTCATCCCGCGGTCAGCCGCATTTTTTTTGCGACAGCATCTGCTGCAAGTGCCGAAACCGCACTTTCCGCACTTGCCGCACACTTACCGCAAGCCCCATAGACATTGCATGGGACTTACCACAAGTGAACTGCAAGTGCGGCCGTTATGCGGTAACTGCGGCAGATGCCTTTTTTTCACCGCAACTGGCCCTAAATTAGGTTTTGTGTTAAATGATTTTTTTTAATCCAGGCAATATTTTTTTTCAATTTCATTATCTGTATTAAAAATAAATAGTAGAATTATTGCAACATTTACATTGGCCACTTGACATTTCTACACTTCAACTTCATGTTTTTTCATAAAAATGCACAAGTACATTAGCGGCAATGATCTGACTCTTTTTCATTGAAACATCTAATGAGCGTGTGCAAAGAATATTGTGAAGGGAGGGAGAGGAAGTGAGCTGTTACATTACCTGCTGTGATTTACAGATTCTATGTTATTAGCTGGGTATCAAAGTGTCATCGTGCCTGGAATTATAAGGGAACGTCTAAAAACTCTTCCTAAAAGGACAAGAAGTTAGAGTTTAAAATCGTCCCTGTGGCCACTGTGAAAACTGCAAGAAATCAAGTTTTGTGTTTTTTTTTTTAAATACAAATCATGGCATAAAAAATTGGGTTTTCATTTTTTTCCTTATCAATGCACTAAAATGAACTTATTTTCTCCACTGCTGTATACATTTCTTTTTTCTTGCTTTGTATTTTTTTAATTGTTCTACACATTGTGTCACCTTTAAAATCATACTGAGGATCTGTCCCCACTTTTTATATATTCAGTGTTTATATATTTATGTATGTTGTATATCAATGTACTTTTTATGTGTAACCTTTTGTCACCGCAGCAGTGGATAGGTCTGGTTCAGAGGCTGGATAATTGGTAATTTCGTTCAGGGAAGCCACTATGGGGGAATAGTGGCTCTGGTTACAGTGATGTAATTATCGGGTGAAGGTCCCGTTAAGGTTAGGGATATTAATGTGGCGCCCCACTACGTAGGTGCCACAAAAGGGGTACTGCACCCAGAAAAGCGGTGTAGTACTCCACTGCAGTTGGGACAATGGTCAATAGATAGAATCCTCGAGTAACACCCACACACTAGAGTAGTAGGTGGGAGGGACCCCGGGAGGGAATATAACAGCCTCTAGGGGGGACTAGTGAGGAGAGTGTGAGGAGAGAGAGTCGGAGGAGGGAGTGAGGAAGGAGTCAGGCAGCCAGCCTGAGAGGACGCAAGCAGGGCCACCTCGGCTGAGGTGCCCAAGAAAGCAAAGATCCCAAGAAACAGAGACATCTTCTACTATACACTAAAGGGGGGAGAAATAGCGCAAAATAGGGTCTTAACTGTGTGATTAATGGTCATATAGGTGTGTGTTGTGCTCACCTTTTTAGGTTGTGCCCAGTCACAACACCTTAAATACGTATCCGGCTGCTGCACCTCCCAGTAAAAATGATGATCTCCGAAGTAAAAGAAAGGGAACTTTGTATAACTCCTGAGGAAGTGAGAAGTTCTCACGAAACGCGTAGAGTAATAAAGAACAGTTTGGATAATATTTGGATCACCTATTGTCTGGAGGCAGAGCAAAAAAATCCCTTTCTTTTACTTTGAAGATCATCAAGAAACAGAGACAGAAAGAGAGGAAAAGAACTCAGAAACAGAGTTCACTGTAAGAAAGGGGATTGAGTAACACTAAAGTTTGCCCCAAAAGGAAGGAAACCGGGTACCGGAGCCCGCAACTGTGAGGTCCTTCAAGGCTCACAGAAAATCCGTTAAACAGGGATATTACAAATACGGCCCTGACTCCCAAGGAACCCACAAGAGGGGAACCAGAACTGCAATAAGCGCCTGCAGTGTTCAGACAGAAGGTTAACCCGACGGCTAAAAGGGAGAGGAGACAGAAGCAGCAGGAGGCCAGGTCATCTATAGGAGATCAGGCTTCACAACACTGGGAACAGAAAAGAAGGAAAAGAAAGGAACATAAAGTAGGGTTCCATCGACAGCTAGAAATCCCAACTGCAGCAGCTTGGAGCATTTGCCAATATACCATCTGACTACTGTTGAACTGTAAAGCTGAATGAGAGTTTTTCAAGTAAAGTTACCCGGTGAAGTGAAGTCCCGACTCTGCTGCATCCTTTCACTATAAACTGTTCTTTTACAGAATCACTGCCCCAATGGTCCAGTCCCGCCTGCGGGCACTATTCCATCCAAGCCGCAATACTACCGACCACCGGAGGACTGTGGTGGCGCTGGTGAATATCACCAGATTCAGCAGGTGGCGTCACGAAGACAAAAAACTTGTAAATAATCCCCTGTAAATAGCTAACCCCCACTATTGAGCTGACCACCAGGGTCACGGCCTCGGGATTGCCACCCGTGACATCCCAGACTGAAGGTAGCCCGAGAGCCGAGTACCTGGGCACTGGGACGCGTCATTAACCATGTGGTCTTAATACCCCTTCTCCCCAGGGCCGGTGTGGTGCAGCCAGGGAGACTTGTAAGGTTAGGGGTATTAACCGTGTGGTGTTAATACCCCTTCTCCCCAGGGCCGGTGCAGTGTGTAGCGCCCCGCCAAGCAGGCGTCACAGAGGGGTACTGCACCCGTAAAAAAGGTGCAGGTGCTATAACTGAAGGTGGACCTAGGATGGTGGGTGGGACCCATTACCAGCACTCCCACACTAGCTTACAGGGTGGGAGGTTACCCAGGAGGGAATAAAATCACCCCTAGGGGGAACAAGGAGGTCTTTAGTCTTTGCTCCTAAGCTTTGCTGCTAGGTGTCTCGGCTGAGGAACCAGGAGAGATGGAAGAAGAGAGGGTTTAAGGAGAATGTGAAAGGAGTTTTCCAGGAGAGCTGCCGGTCTGGGAAAGAGGAGCCAGGGAGATAGGTTCTCCCAGAGAGCTTACCGGGCACCAGAGCCCGCAGACTGCTGAAGCTACAAGCGCTGCAGAGAATCCGGATTCCCGTGGAGTCTTCAAGTCTCCCGGGCACCAGAGCAGTCCACAAGAAGGGTACCAGGCACCGCCAAGGGAACGAGCGGCCAGCCAGTAAAGGGTTACCCAACGACAGTGAAGGTGAGAGAGTACAGGAGGCCAGGCTGGATTCTAAGTCACCGGGCTTCACACCAAACTGGAAAGCAGGGAAGAACAGACATGGGTTAGTTAAAGAAGGCACACCAAGGGCTCCATCACACCACCTGGGATCCACTTGCAGCCACCCATTAAGCTACTGTGGCACCCCAGGGGTTAATGTGCCACAGAAACAACATTAAGGGTTAACTCCCCACACAACACTGGACACTGCACTAGCACCTCTAGACCAGAAAGAGGAGCTAAAGCAACTCCCTTATATATTCTGGGTCAAGAGGAAGTAGTTATTTCAGTTCCTTGGAGAACTGAGAGAGAGACTGTAGTGTAAAGTGGCTGCCTCAGGCTTCTCTACAGTCTGCTCCTCGATTCCAGGTCTAGCCAGGGTCTGAGGGAAGGAGCACAAGAAACAAAGGAACACATCTGGGAGATGGGGTGACTTCACAACTCGCCCCAGAGGTGCGCACAGACTGGATACTGGATCCAAAACTGTGAATGACACACGCAGCACAGTAAACACCGGGATGGTGGAGGTTGTAGATCTACACTGTACCTCAGCAAAGCAACATGGGGGGGTCAGAAGCACACGGAAAGACTCAATCTGCCTAGCAAAGGGGGTACCTGTGAGGAGAGACAGTGCCAGCAGCTCAGCTAAAACAGCAGCAGGGCCACGCACACAGCGCAGCAGTGGGAAGCTGAGGACCCGGTCAGGGTGGGAGCAACCCCGCCCCGGTACAGACTCCGTGGACAATACTTTGTTAAAGAACATCTGCAGTAAAGACTTGGAAAACTGTGAGTGTGTGTGATCCTTGTATGCGAGCCCTAATTTCCCTCACAAGCAGCCACCGTCTTCACTATCATCCCTATCCTGCAACATCTATAGTATCCATCATAGACTTAACTACCACTGCCCCGGGAAACCAGGCTCTACCTGCGGAGAGCCGTTCCATCTCCAGCTGCCAAACATCATCCCCGGAGGTTCTGCAGCAGTGGTGGTCAACCTGACCACAACCCGTGGGTGGTATCACGACAAACTCCCCTGTAAATATCCCCCCATTTACTTGCGGAACCCGGGACACGGTCCAGACCAAGACCGCCGTGACATCCACTGCAGTACCCCAGTCCGACACCGAGGACCCCGTCCCAGTGGGCTCCACACTACCTGTTCTTGTAACATCTAAAGTGCTGAACTGTGAACTCTGAATGATGCCGATGCATGTTAACAGTAAAGTACCCAGAGGAAAATTGACTTTGCCTCTGCCTGTATTTCCTTTCATGAACTTGTTCTCCATACAGGAATGCTGCCCCGGAGGTCCAGCCCTACCTGTAGAGGACTTTGCCAACAAGCCGCGATACTATCTACCTCCGGCGGACTGTGGCGGCGCTGGTGACTCCTCGCCAGAAACTGCAGGTGGCGTCACGACAACTTGTGAATTTAATTCCCTGTAAATATACCCTTTTTCAAAGAAGTCCCCCAGGACACGGGATCGGGCGCGGCCACCACTCCCCGTGACACAGGAGCGTTAAGCCCTTGGATCCTGATACCTGAGTACCCCAAAGCCTGGGGCTCGACATATCTTTTCTGGCAGTTACGAACAGGATATCATGCCTGCTACCACCAGGTACTGTATGCCTTGGACTTGTGCTTAAAACAAACTTTTTCCACCATTGCTTGGTGCCAAAAACGGGTTCCTGCCATTACTGCAGGAGGACCCAAGATGACGCCATGTACTAAATGCCATGTGCAGGTGTCAAAAAGTGTGGCAGCCCCAATTGCCATCAATCAATCAGGGGGGCGGCCCACAGGAAGTTCCTCGGGAGAGACCGGCCATAAAGAGACAAACTGGAAGAGAAGGACAGAACGACCAAGGCTCCTTCGTACCCGACAGCATGGCGGCACCCCGCTGGAGTGATGTACTGTGTGAGCTCGAGGAACAGACCTGAGCTGCGCAAGGCGACCCAGCAGTGGCGTTCCTCTTAACACTAGAGGGGGATGCTCACTACTGGAGGGACTCATTTGGATGGCTCCATCAGGACATGGAAGGAGCCCTGGCGTGGGTGTGCCGACAGTGGAGCGCGGAGCGAACTTATGAACTTTCATCTATGAGAGTGGACCACGAAGCGCGAGAGGCGGCAGTAGCAGAACAAGCCGTTGTGGAGTACTGTGCCTCCTTACCACCCATACCACCACCCCTTCAGACCCGGGACACGGTAGTTCAGACCGAACCCCCGACAACATCACCGTCCCGTTCCAACAGTTGTCTCCGGCTGGAGGCAGCACAGACGTCCCCTACAGAACCAAACGTCATCGTCAAGGAGGAGTATGAAGAGACAGACGACGAGGAACCGGAGGACGTTGAAGAAGCATCGGGAGGGAGCACCCCAGAAGCTGCATGATGGACCACGTGACAGCAGTGAGGAGCCCCCGCCATAGTGAGCTCAGCAGAAACCAGAGTGGTATCCAGAGTCCCGACCGGCAACTCACCACCCCCACAGTACCAGTCAACCCGGCAGTCTCAATCAGCCTTAAATGAGAGAGACCAGGTGGCTAGACAACGATGCAGAGAGGAATGGTTCCAGCGAGAGCAGGCGATAAGGTGACTACGGGACGAGTCAAGATCGCGGCCCCCGCTTCCAGTAGAACTATGCCGCCAAGGAACCGTCATCTCCGTGTACCAGGACGAAGGATGGGGATTTCTACGGGAACCCGGACTTCAGGACGATGTCTTTTTCACCAGGAGCGATGTAGAATCCTACCTGAGAACAGCCGGACAGAGATCTTTACGGAGATGAGCAGGTCACTTATGAGCAGTACACCGGCCCATTAGGCTGGTTCGCCATAAGAATTTCCAGCCAGCAATAGACTCCCGTTGCAGAGACACAAGCAATAGACACCCGCAGCAGAGACATTGCATTGTATGTAGCCCCTTTTCCAGCAACCAAGCCCCTTTATTTTTGCCTTCCCTTTTTGAAAGCAACTAAGAATGAAGAGTGTGTCCCCGTTTGTTTTTGCTTGAATCTGAAGAATCAGTGACTTTTAACTTTGAACTTCACCTGTTTATTGATAATATGTGCTGTGTGAGCAGTGGCTCAGCAGTGATAATACACAGTGGACTGTGCTGGACAATATATTACCGCTGGGCCCGCATAGTTAGTACCGATCCCCGTTGGGCTAAGTTAGAAAAATGTCTTTTTATGCAGAGATGTAGTGCAACCGGAGAGTTAGAACTTTGCCAACAGGTGACCCGAGGACCGTAGGGTCTAATACACTAACTACTGCATTGTTTATATGTGTAACGTTCTAAGAAAAGCGCCTCCTAGCAATAGGAAGAAATCTAAATATACTTGAATGTAAATAGTTTACCCGTTGATGATATAAAGAAAAATGCTTTTTCACTTCCCGGTAACAGGTACAGATACTCGTGGACGAGTATATTCAATCAAGGGGGTATGTGGCGCCCCGCCAACCAGGCGTCACAGAGGGGTACTGCACCCGTAAAAGAGGTGCAGATGCTCCAGCTGCAGGTGGACCTAGGATGGTGGGTGGGACCCATTACCAGCACTCCCACACTAGCTTAAAGGGTGGGAGATTACCTGGGAGAGAATAAAAATCACCTCTAGGGGGAACAAGGAGGTCTTTTGTCTTTGCTCCTAAGCTTTGCTGCTAGGTCTCTCGTCTGAGGGACCAAGAGGAGAGATGGAAGAAGAAGAGAGGGTTTAAGGAGAATGTGAAAGGAGCTTTCCAGGAGAGCAGCCAGTCTGGTAAAGAGGAGCCAGCAAGATAGGTTCTCCCAGAGAGCTTACCGGGCACCAGAGCCCGCAGACTGCTGGAGCTACAAGCACAGCAGAGAATCCGGATTCCCGTGGAGTAAGTATTCAAGTCTCCTGGGCACCAGAGCAGTCCACAAGAAGGGTACCAGGCACCGCCAAGGGAATGAGCGGCCAGCCAGTAGGGGGTTACCCGACGACAGCGAAGGTGAGAGAGGACAGGCCAGGCTGGATTCTAAGTCACCAGGCTTCACACCAAACTGGAAAACAGGGAAGAACAGACATGGGTTAGTTAAATAAGGCACACCAAGGACTCCATCACACCACCTGGGATCCACTTGCAGCCACCCGTTAAGCTACCTGTTCTTGTAACATCTAAAGTGCTGAACTGTGAACTTTGTATGATGCCGATGCAAGTTAACAGTAAAATACCCGGAGGAAAATGACTTTGCCTCTGCCTGTATTTCCTTTCATGAACTTGTTCCCCATACAGGAACGCTGCCCCAGAGGTCCAGCCCTACCTGTAGAGAACTTTGCCAACTAGCTGTGATACCATCTACCTCCAGCGGACTGTGGCGGCGCTGGTGACTCCTCGCCAGAAACTACAGGTGGCATCATGACAACTTGTAAATATACCCATTTTCAAAGAAGTCCCCCAGGACACGGGATCAGACACGGCCACCACGGTGCAGCCAGGGAGACTTGTAAGGTTAGGGGTATTAACCGTGTGGTGTTAATACCCCTTCTCCCCAGGGCCGGTGCAGTGCGGCCAGCGAGACTTGTAAGGTTGTGGGGTTTGCCTCTGGACCAGATCTATCAGCTGTTTATTGCTTGTTGATATTTACACTGATAATGTGGTGGTGGAGTCGCCATTGTGGTGGGTGCCCCTAGGTTTGTGTAAATATTTAATAAAGGCTGCTATGGCCATTTTTACCCAAGTCATGGCAGTCATGTGTTTAGTTATAATGAAGGCACGTTTATGATATTGAATACAAAACTGAGAACGACCCAACAATCCCCTATTGAATTATCATGGGGTTTCCATCTTATAATCTTGCTTCTGCACATTGCCATTGCAGTCATTTTTCTTCAGTATCTCGCCCTTCTCTGGGCTTCATGTTACTTCTGTTTCGGCGAGCCACTGGAACTTCCACTCCCAGTGCACTCAGGTGAAATTACATTCTTAGGCTGGTTTCACACAGCCGTTTTTTGGAATCCGAAGGAATCCAGGAAAAACCTCCATCAATCTGGGCTCCCCCTTTAATGATGCAACTGGATGCACCCGCACCGGTATTATCACCGATCCCTAAGATGGGAGAGCATCCCATTGCATCCGGTTGATTACCTTTTTCTGCAGGATCTGGTTGTAAATGACATGTCCCCTAGCGGGTGTGTCATTTAGAACTGCGTTCTGGGCATGTGCTTTAAATAAAACCCATATCCGGTGTCTGGATCCAGCAGGATCTGGAGTCCGCCGGATCCTGGTTAAATAGAACCACATCTCAATTAAACCCGGATTGCCCCAGATCTGGGTGTTCATGGTTTTTGACACAGACACCAAAATCACAAAATGTTGCAATTTTGGGCTTAGTGCAAAAACCGTGCACACCCAGATCAGAGGGAGATGGGAAGAACTGGATCCACTCGCAAGTGCCTGCGAAACAGTTGAATGTCAATGAGGTCAAAAAAGGATGCAGGTGCATCCAAATTAAGATGGAATCATATGGATTCCAAAAAAATGGCTATGTAAAACTAGCCTTACTCTGCAGACTAGGGGAAGAAAGTTGGAAGTGTGCTTCTTTTATGCACACTGGAGTACGCTGGGTATGGAAGGCCCTGTGGGAAAGTGTGACCCTTTTAAACTAATGATGATGGTAGGACCCCATAAACTGTAGAACCTCTCCAATCATTTGCAAACTTAATGTCTTGTGACATCAGCTAAGTAGAACCCTCAAATCAAAGAGGATAACATCAGTTATGGACTGTGCAGACACTAAGCATAGCATCTATGTCTCTGAAGGTGATGGATCTGTGGCACCCCTGCGGGTCCAGTTGCCACAGAGGTAATGCATCCCTGTTAGAGTAATTCCCACAAAAAACAAACACGACTTTCTAGCTCAATTCAAAGAAGTGCAAATTTATTAAAGTATGCAAATGGAGACAGGGGGGTATAATTTAAACACCAAAAAGGAGCAGACAGGACTAAATTATTCACTTCATAATAACTTAATATTATATCATATAGACCTAACAGGTATATTTTACAAAGATACACTGATATAGATGATCATAGTAAATATTTAGATTGCATATTCCAGCATGTTTAATTATAAAGAAAACCACAATTCTTATTGATTTGCAAAATTACTATCAAGGTACAGTCATTAGTGCATCAGGAAATATGTACAACTTGCCACTAAATAATGGAATTTCATTTGTCAATATAAAGTGCCAGGTGCCATTTGCACTTATTCAAGTAGTATTATGTCTTAAATATACTTTCAAGTGAACACACTTCTGTATGCACAACATGACAAAGACCGCAGTATATAACAATGGACATGCATCCAATACTTAGCTACCAGAAGGTCTAACAATCAATTCAATCAAAGATATGAAGCGTTTATACCTTAGAGAAGTCCCGCTGGCACAGCCCTACACGTGTTTCGGTTTCCCTTCTTCACGGGGCGTGTTCAGAGAGAAGGAAGTGCACGTTTAAAAAGGCCACCCCACCAATCACAGTTGTGTGTGCCAGTGACGACACCACTGCGTCCTCGTAGTTATAGCAACACACAGACGTAGCGGCCATGTTAGCAATTATGTCATAGCGTCCACAGGAAGTATCATGATAGGAATCTTCCCGCACCAATCCTCAAATAGGGGCCGGCTTTGTGACTACCGCGTCACTCATTGACATGGCAACACTATAGATACGCCCACAGCATGGTGCACGCAGGGCACCCTGTTAGAGTGTAGATTCCCACTCACTGGTAAGGGGAGTCCAGTTCGGTGCCGAGACACCCAGACCACACTAGGAACGATTGTAGTGGGGTTAGGTGGTGAAGGGAGTTAGTTAGAGGGAGCTCTTTGGGAGGAGTGAGGTCAGAAAGAACACACGTAGATGACGTGGGACACGTGACAGAGAGTATAAAAAGAGTGAGAAACTTCTAGAATGTAGGAGACGACAATAGGAGAAGAGACAGTTGAACAGAAGAAGACAGTGACCAGCTGAGGAGAGGTGGTAGAACAGCTGAAGAGAGACCGTTGAACACCAAGGTCGAGTTAGAGGGCAGCTAGAGAATATATACCTGAGAAATGTCCAGAGGACTGGAGTAAATGGAAGCTCGTCCTAAGGCCGAACCCTAGACCACAACATCACCCAAGTGGCTTCGGGAGAGAGAGGGGGTCCCAAAGGCACGGGAAGTGAGCAATTCACCCCTAGGACTCGCATCCATTGTCAAGCGCAGGCAAGTGGAGGGACCAGGCCATAAGGGACACCGGGAACCCAAAAGACTGGTGGAAAAGACCATGCTCAGCTACCAACTCGGAGGCTGTGCCAATTTCAAGGTGACACAGTCAACAACCACGCACATCTGCTGAAAAGGTGGCAACCATAGGGCTAAGGGGAGACACTGAAAGGGAACCCCTAGGAAAAGCCCACAGTCACTGGCTCAGAGCTCTGTGTGGTGAGGCGCTAGGCAGGAAGGCCGAAGCAAGCACTGTGTGAGATGACCTGGTTACCTACCATCCTATTACCAGTGAGTAGCTGGATCCCTGCCTCCGAGAACCCAATGCTCAGCGGGCTGCTGCACAAAAAAACTAAAAACTGCAGACCACAGTGTCTGTGAACTTTCTTACGCGTCAAAAGCACCAGAATCATTACTACCAACTCACTCAGGTACCTTCAGCTACCTTAATGGTACCTTTACACGCCGCCACAGGAAGGTAGAAACCACCAGGCATCGGACACATTTGTGCCTGTTGCCATGAAAACACCACGATGTGGCGGCGTGTAATTCAGGAATTTCCTTCCTGCGTCTTGCAGTTCCTTCGGATACCTGTGTCTAAGCAGTGTTCAAAAATAGGAAGACATAATCCCTATGGTGGCGGCGTGTAATCGGGGCTCAGGCAAGGTATTTGCGTGCCCTAGTGAATTCCCTGGGGCGTGCCACAGCGTCATGTATACCATGCCCCATCAGCTATCATTGGTGGGGGCTACTGTGTAACCATTGGCTGTCCCTGCACAGGGCGCCATATTTAACGAGCTGACCAGTCACACTACACATTTGCAATAGCGTCATGTATTAGCCAGCCTTCCTGCGCAGGCTGGCCAATCATGATGCTATTGCATTGTCCAATCACCGTACGAGTGTCACGTAATACACAACTCTGTCACGCCTATGTACTTGCGGCGCATAAGATGTACGCCCATATTCCCTTGTGGTGGCGGCGTGTAAATCAGGGAAGGTACTCCACAGAAGGTAACCCGCGGCACCCGTCGGCACTTCCGGGGAACGCAAATACCTTCTGTGGAGCACTTTGTGGCAGCGTGTATATGCGGCATCGGCAACCGTTAGCAACAGGTAAAAACGCGCGCGTGCACGTGCGAGGCCTACCTGTTGCTACCCTCTGTGGCGGCGTGTAAAGGTACCATAAGGGTCAGCCCTACCTGTAGAGGTTTTAAGAACATTGCTGCCTCCCAACCATCTGCTCCTAGGAAGCCTATCGAGCAGCGGCGGCCATCTATAGCCGCAGCCTGCGGATGGCATCACGTATACATTTACAAGTGTCACCAAGTCCAGTAATCCCTGTCGAGAATGAACCCTCCACGCCAGGTCCCTATCCCTTAGAGAGTGTGCCACCCACACCAAACTTTTAATGACACCACCAGGGTGACGGAGCCGGGTCTCGGTCCCTGTGATCCCTGTGATGAAGCCTCAAGAAAGCCGGTTTTGAGTATCCTGAGGACCTGGAGGGGCATGTCAGATCCACTATAAAATCTATAGATTGGTGCAAATATAGGAGCAAGGCATATGTCTAATGGTCCTTGCATCTACATCTCTGCAGGAGATGGATACACTATAAAATTTGGAGATTGTTGCCAATAGATGGGCAGGGCATACGTCTAACGGTACTTTTGCAACTGATGATTTGCATGCTCAAGTGCATTCAGCATGGGAGAACATTACTCAGACAAAGATTAATGACCTGTAACAATGTTTCTCTCTCTTTTTCTCTCTCACTCTGCACTTCCTTCCCTCATTCCATTGATTTAAATGAACGTGTAATAGGCAGGTATTGTGCACGTGTAAAGGCATAACTACAGTAAGTGCAGAGGCTGCAATCGCACCTGGACCCTGACCCTGGTGAGACCAAAAAGTTGGCTTATAGAAAAAGACTAATGCGATCAAAGATTTGCAATATTTGGGGACCTCGTTGGGACTTTCGCATCAGGAACTATGTTACTCCACTGTGCACGTGTCCTACTCATTCTTCTAGAGCAGGGGTGGGGAACCATTTTTCTGCAGAGGGCCATTTGGAAATTTCTACAATCCTTCGGGGGCCGTACAAAATTATCAACTTGAAAATTACCCGCTATATTTGGTTAAACATACAACTGAGGCTGGGGCATAGAGATCACTGGGGAGCTGGATTTAAAGGGCAGACAGTCGGCAAAACGCGTCTGCCAGCCCGAGCACTGTGGTCTCCAGGAATCTGCCCGGGGGCCGCAAAAAAGTCATCAAGATTCCCCACCTCTGTTCTAGAGTATTATAAGAAGGTTATATTAGGGCTATTTGGCTTCTTTGGTGGTGGGATATGAAAATCATAGTGTCACATTTTGATATTGCATCTAATTGTTGTTATAGTCATGTCACAGTCATAATCAGAATAATAATAATTATAAAATAAAAGCAATAAAGTCACAAGTAAAAAAAAGTATTAGGTAACTGCCAAAAGTATGCTGATGAGGCGGTCGACAGGGTAGGGGGTACTCGGGTACCGGGGTTGATTGTGACTTCAATGGGGGATCACGGCTGGTCGGTCCCCGGTCCAGTGCCCTGGACATTTAATGGCGGGGAATGGTGGGGGATAAGGGGATTGGTAACATGACGCCACCTATGGTACCTGGTAACGGGTATACCAGCGCTGCTGCCGGCTGCTGAGGTGATGGTGGGTGCAGCAGAGTGTGGTACAGCTCCCCACAGGTGGAGCTTTACCTTAGGGCAGTGCGGATGGATGAGGGGAGTAGTAGTCGCGTCTCTGCAGTCAATGTGGTGACTAGCGGCGGTTAAGCAGACACACACACACACACAGTGATCGTTGTTTCGGTACCTTTTACTGGTGACAGGGTAACAGGTACAGTCCAGAGAAATAACCAGGTCCTCGGTGCAACTTTGGACTTCCACCTTAGAAAGTTGTGAGGCCTCCTCTGTCTCTGTGCTCTGTGGTTTGCGGTAAGTCCTGCCTGTGACTGGACTCGCCGCTGCTTCTCCCTCTCAGGGCTTTACTCTAAACTGACTATGAGGTCCTTCTGCGGGGTCCCTGTTTCTCCTATGGCCCCTGGTCCTGTACTTGGTCACTTTGAGTGTCTCTTACTTGACTTGCTTCAGGGGTGAACTCCTCCTGGTTCTCCCAGGGTTTTACTTCTGCAGTGGATGCTAGCAGTGTCGGACTCCGGTGTCTGGGTATACTAAAAGGAAACCTCAACTGGTTCCTTTCCTTGATTTCCCTACTTCCTCTACTGGCCTCCGACCCTCTCCCTAGGGTGCAACACAGCGGCCAGTGGTCCCTGGTCCTAGGCCTGGATCCTTCCCAGCGACCAGCTCCTTGCTCCAGCTCTCTCGTAAGACTCTCTGGAACTACTCAGACTAACTAACTCCTCCCCTCAGGTCTGGATCTATTAAAGAGGAACTGGCTTAAGTCAACCAGTAGAGCTCCCCCTTCAGGTCTGGGGTGGAAAGTGTTGTGTGCTGTGTGAACCAAGGTGTAATTCCCTCCTTGCACTGGTGGATCCTGTGGCAATCCCTGCACAGGTGCCACACTGAAGCTAAGGAACCACACTGTAAGTGGATCAGATCTGATCTACACGATGCAGAAATGTATTTGTATTAGGGAATATAGAAACAACTGATGAATTCTACATTAGCTACTAGCTTTAGATTGCATTAGTATAAGTGGGCAGGTTAATAGTGATTGCTGGCCTCAAACAAAGGCAGTGACATACATGTGCTCATATACACACGGATCTGGTTTCACAAACACTCGTAGGTCTGCAGACTGTGTGAATAAACAGCCGTCTCCTGGTGACTGGAGATGGGGACACCCACACATGGATGTTTGTTATTTGGGTTCTTGGCTTCAGGGAAATTAAATTGGTAAAAAGTTCCAGCTCCCCGTGATTGCTGGGTCCAGTATCATAACAAAAATTAACTCCTTCAGTGCTACCAGAAATCCAAAGGAAAGCTTTCAAATTGTTCATTTTCAGGCTAAGAATTGTAAACATCACATGGCTGAATCTATATACAGAGGATGCAAACAAGTGCGCTTGTTGTCTCGTCAATGGCAGTGATAAGTGATTCTTTACAGATCTTCAAGCTTTGGCTGAGTGATGGTTTGCAGGACGCTCAATAAGACTAGAGTGTATATTGTTCCACTTCTAGAGATGATACCCATGGCTGATGGTAATTGCTCCTTTGTAAGGGTGAGAGCAGATTGTTTGAGGATGGGCAGATAGACATAAAAAATAATTTGTATATTTTCTAGAGGAAGAAGGAATGATGCTAGATATGACACACAAGCATTTTATACTATAATCAATGAAAGTATAACATCAGCTCACCGGTTACAAATAAGGACTCCAGTATAAAGAAGTCGAAGGATATTAGGCAATATTCATAAATAATCAACTTTATTGGAATCCATAAAAACAGTCACGCTTACGCGTTACAGGCCAAAGACAATGGTCCTTAATCATAACTATGTGTTTATTGTAAGTATGATAAATAGAACACCAAAGAAGAACATCAAAAAACTTACCACCAAGGAGCCCAACCTAATGCTCAATGCACACACAGGATGCAGAGAACCTCCATTATAGAGATGGGTGCAGCCCAGGTGCAGAATGCTGATGGAACAGTCACTCACAACCTTCCAAGATGGAGGGGAGTGGCTGCTAGAATTAGATGCACACTAATGAGGATTGCATAGAGAGCTTGTCACATAGATGAGCGAGATACACAGTGTCTGAACAAGAGCCTATATTTGACGCTAGGTATTAGTGAGCGTCTTTTGCTAGCAGCTGTTCCCCTCCATCTTGGAAGGTTGTGAGTGGCTGTCCCTTCAACATTCCGCATCTAGACTCAGGGCCGGCTCCAGGTTTATGTGGGCCCCGGGCTAAAGAGTCTTAATGGGTCCCTTTAACACATACTGGTTGCATAATATATTATATAGATGTATACAATATATATATATATATATATATATATATATATATACACTGTGAACCGTAGTACATATATATACCATCCCCACAAATGTAATCCTTCTCATATGGAGATGAGCCACCATCCTGGTGTTCGTGTTCGATTTGTCGAATCGGCGGGGTGTTCGACGAATGTTCGTCAAATGGTCGACGAACACCGTCGAACAACCCGGAACACTAAATAAACAGCTATGTGGGGCTGTTTCACTTCCGCAATGTATGGTTGTGGAGCCCCCTCGGGGCGGGGGTACTCGGTACCGGACCGGTCGGTGCCGGGGAAGTCACGGGTGGCTCGGTCCGGACCGTGTCCCTGGGCCCGCACAATAAGATGGCGAATATTTACAAGGGGATTTGTCACTCGTGACGCCACCCACTTGATGCGGCCAGTGATGGGGCCGCCGCTGCTGCAGAACCTCCGGGGGTGATGGAATGGCAGCGGAGATGGTGTAGTTCCAGTGGGGAGAACTGTATCCCCCGGGGCAGTAAGGGTTAAAGTCTATTGGGGTTATAGATGGTGGAGACGGGGTTAAAGGACACACACTCACATTTGGTAGACACTGGTGCACTTCTCCTTCTCTCCTGAGTCTGCAGAGCTGACAGGCTTGTAGCAGGGGGGGGCTCTCTGTGCTGAATCTGGAGCAAAGGTCGCAATCAATACACAGACTCACAGTTTTGCTGTTTTCCAAAGCTTTACTGCTGATGTTACTGCAGATTATAGTCCACGGAGTCTGTAATGGTGCCGAGCTCTCTTCCCACCCTGTCCGGGGTCGTCAGCGTCCTTATGCTGAACTGTGTGTGTGTCCTGGCTGCTGCTATTAGCTGAGCTGCTGGGATTCCTCACGTCTCTCTCTCTGTATTCTGCTGGTACCACTTGGCTAGGCAACTTGAGTCCTCTGTGCTGTGCTGACCCCTCCGTGTTGCTTTGCTCTGGTACTAGGCGGCATCTAGAGATCCCACTGTTCCTGGATTCACTGTGCTGTGGGTGCCAGACACAGTACCAGATCCGGTGTCCGTTCTGTGCGTTCTTCTGGGGCAAGTGAAGGTATCACTCCAGCTCCTAGACATGTTCCTCTGTCTGTAGTTCTCCTGTTCCTCTGACCCTTACTAGGTCTACACTGAGCTAACTCTGCTCTAAGTGTCCTCTTCACAGCCTTGCTCCGAGCTGAACTGAGCTCTCCATCATGAGCAAGAGTATATAAGGAAGCAGGTGGTACTCCCCCTCTTGGCCCAGAGGTGCTAGTGTTTGTCAGTGTGTAGTGGGGGAGAGAACCCATGTGATGTTATTGTGGCACATTAACCCATGGGGTGCCACATTCCCCCTTAGTTAAATACAGTACTCTGGGACTGTAGAAAAACAAGTAAACAACAATTAAACACAATTAATATTTACATAGACTTAAAAATGAAAAAGTACAAAAATCACTAAAATATGAAAAAGAGTTCGAAAGTCAAAAAGCAGTCTTTCTGGAGGTTTAGTCTATTGCCTCCGGGCTGATGAATATATACAAGAGAGTTCTTACCACAACCAGTCCGTGGTATATATGGTCCATAAGTAAATAAGAAAAATTCAAAGTTCATACAGGATAGTCTCTGTAGGTACTGGGCTTTTTAACGTTGCAATAACTATATACATTTGTCCACGGGCGTTTCTGCTTAGGAGGCCTGAATTCGCTACACCACTCCCAGGCACTTTCTTTCCCTAACTTAATGTACATGGGGGTCAATCCAGTTCCTCCACCCTCTTGGACACAGTCTACTGGGCTCAAATTACGTTTACTTTACATTTAAACAAACATATTTACATTACATATTTAATTCTGCATTTTACTCTTTGTACCTAGCTGGTAACTGACCTTGCGTACTACGCTCTGATCTGCGCAATGTTGGTGGAGTTAGTCTGAAAGTGTGAGTAGACGTGTACCTATTTGGGGTGCATGGTGTTATGGCAGATGGAGGTCTGACTGCAGGACTGGCAAGTTCACTGGGACCAAGAATTTGTTCTTCCTCTTCGGATTCTACTTCCAGTTCTTCAAGTCTTGGTCTTCTTCAGGTGACACGGGTTCTGGTAACACAGGTTCTGGTATCACAGGTTCTGGTAACACAGGTTCTGGTTTTGGGTCCACCATTGAAGGGAATGCAATCATGGGTACGACAACTGCTCCATGGTAATTTGGCCATGTTTTAGGAAAATCTCCTAGTACCGTGTGGAATACTTCTTCTTCTTTTTCTTGGATAGGTTGGACCTGTACGGATTCTATGACTTCAGGTGTCTTCAGGGTTTCAGGACACAATTTATGTTGATCACGAGATACGACTGCTGAAGTTCTTCCTTCATCTTTGCTTATCAAACAGGTTTTAACATTGTCTAGGTTAGATGGTAAGACTGTGTATGGGACGGTTTCCCACTGATTAGTTTCCCACTGATTATCCAGTTTGTTTGTACGTCTCTTTCTCTTGAGAACTTGATCACCTTCTTGTAATGGCATTGCTTGAGCATATCTGTTAAAGGTCTTCTCTTGTCTTGCTCTTGCTTGTTGTAGGTTTCTCTCTACACATTCTTGCACTTGTTGATACTGCTTCTGACGTTTGGTATCCCAATCTGTTTCTTCTACTTCTGTATCTGGTTTTTCAATTCCCATTTCTAGATCAATTGGTAATTTACCGGGTCTTGCGCGCATAAGGTATGCTGGAGTGCAGTTTGTAGAACTCACGGGGACATGGTTGTATAAGTCTACCAAATCAGGTAATTTATCTGGCCACTGGTTTCTTTCTGACTCTGGTAAGGTCTTTAACAGTTCGATTACGATATGATTCATCTTCTCGCATAGACCATTTGTTTGGGGATGATACGTTGTTGTGCGAATCTTCTTACAACCGTACATATTGCAGAACTCCTTGAATAGTTCTGATTCAAAAGCTGGACCTTGGTCTGCAAGGACTTGTTCTGGGTAACCATGTGGTCTACAGAAATGCGTCTGGAATGCTTTTGCTGCCGTTTTCGCTGTCAAGTCTTTGACGGGTACCACCACTAAGAAGCGTGAGTAATAGTCCACGATGGTTAGGGCATAGACATAGCCTGACCGGCTTGGTGACAACTTGACGTGATCTAATGCGACTAGTTCAAGTGGTTGCTTGGTTACTATTGGTTGAAGCGGAGCTTTCTGTAGATCTTTCCTTCTGAGGTTGCATGCGGCACATCTTCTGCACCATAGTTCAATGGATCTTCTCATGCCAACCCAATAGAATCTGTCTCTTAGGATTGCTTCTAACTTCTTCCATCCAAAATGACCTGCGTTGTCATGATAAGCTTCTAAGACCATTTGAGTGGCTCGCTTGAGCACAATAATCTGCAAGACCAGTTCATGCGTTTTAGGATTGGTATGCGTTCTGCAGAGCTTCCCTTGATGCAGGAACAACTTGCCTCTATCCTTCCATAGCTGTATAGCTTCAGCTGGGGCATTCTGATCGGGGTGTGCGCTTTGTTGCGTAAGCAGGTCTTTCACTAGCTTCACGGCCGGATCGTTGTCTTGGGTTTCAGCCCATTCGTAGTGTCTTAACGGGTTAAGATTTATTTCTTGCTTTCTTTGGTAGGCGCCGGGCTGACAATCTTGTACCTATGAACGATGAAAGGCCGGTAGTTCAATCTATTCCAACTCTTCCAGTTCCTCTTCCACGTCTTTCAGGTGCGGCATCCGGGATAAGGCATCTGCGTTCCCATTCTTGCGGCCTGCCCGATATTTGATGACAAAGTTATAGTTAGATAGCCGGGCTATCCATCACTGCTCCAGAGCACCTAATTTTGCTGTGTCCAGGTGAGTCAACGGGTTGTTATCCGTGTAGATGGTGAATTCTGCACCTGCCAAGTAATGTTTAAAGCGTTCTGTTACAGCCCAAACTACTGCCAGTAGTTCTAACTTGAAGGAGCTGTAGTTCTTGGGATTTCTTTCTGTAGGCCGGAGCTTCCTACTTGCAAAGGCAATAACTCTTTCTTTGCCTCCTTGCTTCTGCGACAATACTGCTCCCAGTCCCACGTTGCTGGCATCCGTGTACAGAATGAAGGGTTGATGGCCGCGCCAGATCCCGTGTCCCGGGGGAGTATTCTCTTTAACACTAGAAGTCCCAGAGACGGGTCATTTGACATTTCTACCTTTGAAATCCAGAGAAGGGTCAAATGACCTAAAGGATTTTATCTACATCTTATCTTATCTCTAATAACTGTCTTTTGTTCTGTTATTAAGGCCATTACTGTCACACCACAGGAGGTTGTTTGCTGTTTTCCATCTAGTTTAAGTAGTTCTATTCAGTCTATTGTATTTGATAATATAAAGACTATATATATTGTATTTAGTTTAGTTTTATTTGAGCAAAAAAGCACTGAAACAATGAATCATTTTTTATATATTTTAAATAAAGAATTAGACATTTTAGAGCAAGGTACAGCTGTGAGTAATGACCAGAAGCATTTGTGTCTAAAGGTACCGTTACACGTTACGATCTCGTCGACGATATAGTAAGAAATGTCACGTGATCACATCTTTCGTGCAATTTGTTTCACATCGTCCAAGAGGCGTCACACGCAACTATCTTGTTAACGGTGTAAATTTTGGCACCGCGCCAGCCTCATCGCAAACATTTGCAGAACGATTTTTCACAATGGCAGGAATAGGAGAATTTAGACCGACATCGTTCATCTCAGCGTTACATTGAACGATGCTGCACATCTTCTGACACATAATTGGACGAGGATCGTCAGATTTGAGATCCTGACCTCAAATCTGCAATCAGCGATCCAACGATGTGTTCGTCCGATATCTTCACGTTACACTCAACTATGTGAAAACGACATCGCATGAACGACGTGATCACGTGTCGTTTTCAAACGATATCGTCAATGAGATCGTAACGTGTAATGGTACCTTTAGGCCTCAAGCACACTAGCGAAAAAAAAACAAAAAAATGTAACATGTTCATTCTTGTGCAAAAATAATTCGCACAAGAGGACTGAAATTTTAGTGTGAAAATTATACAAAAGAACAACTGTTATTTGTTTCCAAGCTTTTTATTTTTTTTTTAAAAACCAATAAGATTTGTTTTTCACTAAAGGGTTATTTCACACCAACATCAAACAAATAGTCACATTTTCTAGATGAGCAGTGTATTAGCGGCATGGCCAAACAACTGTGATAAGACAGTGAACAAGAAAACAATATCATCAAATTATACAACAGGGAGGGATGTTGGGGAGGAGAAGTGGGAAGAGGGGAGGGGAGAAAGGGTAAAGACAAATACGCAAAATGAGCAGTGTATATAGCAGCATGGCAAAACAAATGTGATAAAACAGTGAACAAGAAAACAATATCATCAAATTATACAACAGGGAGGGATGTTGGGGGAGGAGAAGTGGGAAGAGGGGAGGGGGGAAAGGGTAAAGACAACCATAAAAGGGGCATATAAAACAACTATTCACATATTGCAGTGCAATATCAGGTCGCTGGACTCTTCACTTTTCAACTTTGTTGATTCGGATTGTGAACCACCCACGGCAACCGATGCTGGTACCACAACCCTCCATTGCTCGCGAAGCCCAGCCTCTTCCGTACCACCGACAGCTCCTTCCTCCTCCAGATCTTTCTCCTCCTCCCCGACACCGACCCAGCCGTCCATGTTTTCAACTGGCTCTTCTTTGGTCAGCTCGGGCTCCTCTGGGAATTGGATGAGATCTTCTACCTCAGTGATATCCTCTTCTCCGGGCTCCACAGGTGTTAAAGCAACGGGTTCCGGGTACTCAGCAGGGGACTCAAAGGTTACCAGGTTCTCTGTTTGCGTTGCCACAGTCACCCGGTGCATCTGGTTTTATTGAGCTGCAGCCTTTTGCCACCGATTCTATTGAAGGATCACTTCTGCTCCCCAGTGCCGGACGGTCCATTCGGTTGCCTCTTGGATTTGGTCCCGGAGATCATTAAGGGCTGTTCTCCAAAAGGTACCGTCCTCACCATCTGTCTCCAGTGTCGGCACACCCGGGGCGGCACTGTCGGCAAAAATGTCCTGCTCCACCTCCTGCATCAGTTGCTTAAAACTGGGAAATGCCATTGCCTGACAACTGGTTACAGGTAACGGGTCTGGAGCATGACCAGGTAACTCGTTTAGTGCTCCGGCCACACCCTGCTTAATTTTTATAGTCCTGAACTGGTGTGGGCTGGCGCTCGACATGCCCCTTTGGTTGTTTGATAGCAGGGGGCGGGAAGACATTTTGGCGCCTCTTGGATGGCCCATGTCTGCTGGGGGGCTGAGGCACGCCCCTGGGCCAGCACATAGTTCTTTTACATATTTAGGCCCGCCCACCGCGAGAATCCTATAGGCGAGTCCTTTGGGCTTTTCCAGAGCCTGCCACTACACTTCGTCACTCCTCGGCACAGTGGAGGGGCAGAGCTTATCTTTCATTCTCTGGAATTCTGCATCCCAAAAAATCCGACTGTTCCCTAGACTAGGAACCTTCAAGCAGAACCTGAAAACTCATCTCATCTGAACAGCCTACAGCCTGCAATGACCACAGTGCCACCTCACCACCACTCGACCTGGCGCTCCAGCACTATTGGACCCAGCGCTCCACCACCACCTGAGCAGACCCAACCTACTGTCTAACATTGCCCTGTAGAATGTAAGCCGGCAAGGGCAGGGGCCTCTCTCCCCTCTGCATCAGTCTGTCACTGTTAGCTTGTTCGTTGTATTTTAACTTGTTTGTATGTAATTCTTTCTCATGTACAGCACCATGGAATCAATAGTGCTCTAAAAATAAATAATAATAATACACACATGTACACACGTGCACATACACTCACACACATGTGCATACACGCACACAAATTTACATATACAGACATAGACATGACCCTCCCCAGGGCCCTTGGGGTACCCGGTCCCGGGCAGTTGCAATGGGGGATGTCACGGGTGTCTTGCCAGAGCCTGTGGCCCTACCGGTAGCTGAAAAATTGGCAAAACAAAAAGGAGTAAAATAAAAGGAAAGAAAGTCTCGTGACGTCACCTACGGTACCTGGTAATGATACCAGCACTGCTTTCAGACTGGGGATGGTGATGCTGCAGCCAGATGTTAACGCTACCCGTAGGTGGAGCAGGGTCCCCGGGGCAGTGATGTGGAATAGGGATTTTGCACAGGGAGGAAGCTCTCCACTCAGCCTTGTCTCTGGTGCTGCAGGGGAAGGCAGCTCATCAGGTGGGGATGCTGGCAGGCAGTCTGTGTTAAGGGCAGAATCAGGGGCCTTAACACACACACACACGCTGAAAGTTGTTTCCGTACCTTTTACTGATGTTGCAAGGTAACGTCCAGGGTACACTACAGAATTCGGGAGGCACTTCAGGATCTCTACACCTGGTGAGTTGTAAGGCCTCCTTGTCCTAGTGTGTGTGATTAAGTCCTGGCCTGCCTAGAATCTGGCCTGACCTTCCCTGTGTCTCTCACTTGTATTGCAGGTGGTGAAAACCTTCTGCTGACTGCCGCTATCTCTCCTGTGGTTCCTAGCTCTCGTAGTTGCTGTGCTACAAGTGTCCCAGAAGACTGAAGTCTCCTTGGTTGACCGGTGTTCTTTGCTGGACTAAGTAGTCCCTGGCAGACTCGGACTCCGGTGTCCGTGTTGCTTCCTGGGGTGAACCAGTATGGTTCCTCTACCCCCACTCTGTTCCTCCCCTTGCCTCCGACCCTCACTCTTGGGCCCCTGCATTGGCTAGGCTTCCCTCTGGCATGGGCCTAGCATGGCTCCGTTCACCAGGATGTCTTCACAGTACTGCTCCATACTGCACTGCCTAACTCCTCCCCCGGGCCTGAATTTATAGGGGACCTTGCCTGAAGGCAGCAAGTAGAGCTCCCCTTCAGGTCTGGGGTTGAAGGTGTTGTATGTGTAGGGTACCTGATGTGGAAATCCCTCTGTGCACCAGGTGGGTCTGTGGCTACTGTCCTGTAGGGGTGCCACACACACACTTGCACACACACATACACACATATATACACACATACATACACAAACATATACACATGCGGCCGCCATCTTTTAACACTTGGATATGCAAAGATGGTGGTGGCATGATGCATCACATCGCCCCACCACAAGATTATAGAAATCCCCGATGCAGACGCCAAACATCACAGCCAACTGCACCCACCACCATCCACAGCCACTAGGGAACTCTAGGGCTCTGTGGCCTGTGTAGGAGACGATAGGGTGTGGGCGTCTTCTGGTGGATTCACACACACACATATATACATATACATATACATACACACACATACACACAGATAAACACATATGCATAAATACATATGCACACACACACATACACACACAAACACAAACGTACACATGCATCCACAATCTTTGGACACTTTTGTATACAAAGATGACAGCAGCATGACACATGACACCACCCCACCACAAGATTACAGTAATTACAGGATTACTTTGGAGGGGAACTTGGTGGGAGGTAATAGATGATATTTTCTTGGAGTGTGATGGGTCCGCTGAGGAGTTCTCTGATTTTTTGGCTTTTTTGAACAATACAAATACCTTCAATATGAGGTTCACCTCAGATTTCAGTTATGACAATCTAGAATTCCTAGACTTCGAACTAGATAGAGCTGATGGCAGGATCCAACGTAAGGTGTTCAGAAAGCCAACAGCAAAGAACTCTCTTACACTATGAGACGCCCATCCCCACCATGTGAAATGTGCATTGCCTTTAGGGCAGTCCCTGATGCTTAAAAGAATAAACAATGACATGGTGAACCTCGATTTGCAAGTATCTGACCTAAAGAATAGTTTCCTGCCCAGGGGCTACCAGATTTGCTTGATGCATCCTGTAATAGAGCCCTGTCCCTCCCTGTTGCTTCTGCTCCCCTTCTAGCCTCTTCTGCCATCTTGATGGTGCCCATTCTGTGGTTGGTGATGGACAACCTACTTTACCATCTGTAGTTAAGCCATCAGGCAGTAAGAGAATTAAAATAAATGGAAGTTCTAAATGTTTTATCTTCAACTTCAAATTTGGCCCTATGGATAAAACCATAAGATCTGTCATCGCCAAGCATTGGCATATTCTGGAGGGTAATAAGGATCTCTTAGGTGTGGTTCCGAATAAACCATTAGTCACTTACAGACGTAATAATCTGAGAGACCTGTTGATCAAAAACAGACTAACCCCCAGAAGATCCTGGATGGACATGTCAGCTCCTGTGGGAAATTAAAAATGTGGGAATTGCCCTTATTGTTGTTTTCAATTGATCAGGAATCATAATAAAATTAGCGACACATGGCACAATGTAAAACAGTTTATTTCTTCTAGGACCAAATTTGTTGTATATATTATCTTCTGTCTCTATTGCTTGTACTACATAGGCAAAACTATAAGGCCACTGTACATCCATTTCAAAGAGCAATTCAAGTCTATAGGATCTGGGAAAGGCTAACCCCTTTGATCAAACATATAAGGGAGCACCATGAGGGGCCACCCGGAGGCATAATCCCTTGCCAGGTTGGAAAGGTTGCTCCCTTCCGCTTCGGGCAGTAATTTGCATAAAAATATACATAGATGTGAGTCTAGGAGGATAATGCAGAAGAGGGCCCAAGGAGTGAGGGGTTTAAATGAGAGAATTGACTTGGCTGTTTTTTTGTAATTGCTGTTTTGGCAACTACTAACCCTGTTTTGTCTCTCTCAGATTTAGTGACATTTTTAATTTTTGCTTGTTTTTCTTTTGTTCATTGCATTTATGTATGATGTATGTTAATTGTTGTTTTTAATGAAGACTCCCTTCCTCACCTGTATTTAAGGAGGTGCATGGTGTAATTTGTAGAGGACCCGTAGAAGCACCAGACAGGTGCGAAACGGCACTGTAGTCCTGTGCCTCCTGCACTATCCTCCCCCTGCATCACTAACATATGGTGTCTCCGGAATTTTATGGCATAATTTATCAATAAAGAAGTTGTTTTACCCGGTGAGTGCCTCCCTATTTCTATGCTGAAGTTTATGGATGCCTCCTATTACAGTTATTAGTAGAGAATAAGTGATATACATATATAGTAGAATAAATAGCTTTGGGGTAGCAGATAGTTTGCAATAACTATAATATATTAAAATAAGTAGTATAAGTACAGTAAATATAGTATAACTAGATGGCAGCCCGATTCTGAAGAATCGGGTAGTCTAGAATATATATATATAGTTTATTTAGTAATAGTTAGGGGAGTGCGGTGAAATTAATTGTGTGTGTACAGGTGGCTCAGGGGTCAGCAGTGAGTGCGGTGGCTCAGGGGTCAGCAGTGAGGGCGGTGGCTCAGGGGTCAGCAGTGAGGGCGCAGGGTCAGCGTCAGCAGTGAGGGCGCAGGGGTCAGCAGTGAGGGCGCAGGGGTCAGCAGTGAGGGCGCAGGGTCGCAGTGAGGGCGCAGGGGTCAGCAGTGAGGGCGCAGGGGTCAGCAGTGAGGGCGCAGGGGTCAGCAGTGAGGGCGCAGGGGTCAGCAGTGAGGGCGCAGGGGTCAGCAGTGAGGGCGCAGGGGTCAGCAGTGAGGGCGCAGGGGTCAGCAGTGAGGGCGCCAGGGGTCAGCAGTGAGGGGCGCCTCAGGGGTCAGCAGTGAGGGCGCAGCCTCAGGGGTCAGCAGTGAGGGCGCAGCCTCAGGGGTCAGCAGTGAGGGCGCAGCCTCAGGGGTCAGCAGTGAGGGCGCAGCTCAGGGGTCAGCAGTGAGGGCGCAGGCTCAGGGGTCAGCAGTGAGGGCGCAGGCTCAGGGGTCAGCAGTGAGGGCGCAGGCTCAGGGGTCAGCAGTGAGGGCGCAGGCTCAGGGGTCAGCAGTGAGGGCGCAGGCTCAGGGGTCAGCAGTGAGGGCGCAGCTCAGGGGTCAGCAGTGAGGGCGCAGCCTCAGGGGTCAGCAGTGAGGGCGCAGCCTCAGGGGTCAGCAGTGAGGGCGCAGCCTCAGGGGTCGCAGTGGCAGCAGTCGCAGTGAGGGCGCAGCCTCAGGGGTCAGCAGTGAGGGCGCAGCCTCAGGGGTCAGCAGTGAGGGCGCAGCCTCAGGGGTCAGCAGTGAGGGCGCAGCCTCAGGGGTCAGCAGTGAGGGCGCAGCCTCAGGGGTCAGCAGTGAGGGCGCAGCCTCAGGGGTCAGCAGTGAGGGCGCAGCCTCAGGGGTCAGCAGTGAGGGCGCAGCCTCAGGGGTCAGCAGTGAGGGCGCAGCCTCAGGGGTCAGCAGTGAGGGCGCAGCCTCAGGGGTCAGCAGTGAGGGCGCAGCCTCAGGGGTCAGCAGTGAGGGCGCAGCCTCAGGGGTCAGCAGTGAGGGCGCAGCCTCAGGGGTCAGCAGTGAGGGCGCAGCCTCAGGGGTCAGCAGTGAGGGCGCAGCCTCAGGGGTCAGCAGTGAGGGCGCAGCCTCAGGGGTCAGCAGTGAGGGCGCAGCCTCAGGGGTCAGCAGTGAGGGCGCAGCCTCAGGGGTCAGCAGTGAGGGCGCAGCCTCAGGGGTCAGCAGTGAGGGCGCAGCCTCAGGGGTCAGCAGTGAGGGCGCAGCCTCAGGGGTCAGCAGTGAGGGCGCAGCCTCAGGGGTCAGCAGTGAGGGCGCAGCCTCAGGGGTCAGCAGTGAGGGCGCAGCCTCAGGGGTCAGCAGTGAGGGCGCAGCCTCAGGGGTCAGCAGTGAGGGCGCAGCCTCAGGGGTCAGCAGTGAGGGCGCAGCCTCAGGGGTCAGCAGTGAGGGCGCAGCCTCAGGGGTCAGCAGTGAGGGCGCAGCCTCAGGGGTCAGCAGTGAGGGCGCAGCCTCAGGGGTCAGCAGTGAGGGCGCAGCCTCAGGGGTCAGCAGTGAGGGCGCAGCCTCAGGGGTCAGCAGTGAGGGCGCAGGCTCAGGGGTCAGCAGTGAGGGCGCAGGCTCAGGGGTCAGCAGTGAGGGCGCAGGCTCAGGGGTCAGCAGTGAGGGCGCAGGCTCAGGGGTCAGCAGTGAGGGCGCAGGCTCAGGGGTCAGCAGTGAGGGCGCAGGCTCAGGGGTCAGCAGTGAGGGCGCAGGCTCAGGGGTCAGCAGTGAGGGCGCAGGCTCAGGGGTCAGCAGTGAGGGCGCAGGCTCAGGGGTCAGCAGTGAGGGCGCAGGCTCAGGGGTCAGCAGTGAGGGCGCAGGCTCAGGGGTCAGCAGTGAGGGCGCAGGCTCAGGGGTCAGCAGTGAGGGCGCAGGCTCAGGGGTCAGCAGTGAGGGCGCAGCTCAGGGGTCAGCAGTGAGGGCGCAGGCTCAGGGGTCAGCAGTGAGGGCGCAGCTCAGGGGTCAGCAGTGAGGGCGCAGCCTCAGGGGTCAGCAGTGAGGGCGCAGCCTCAGGGGTCAGCAGTGAGGGCGCAGCTCAGGGGTCAGCAGTGAGGGCGCAGCCTCAGGGGTCAGCAGTGAGGGCGCAGCCTCAGGGGTCAGCAGTGAGGGCGCAGCCTCAGGGGTCAGCAGTGAGGGCGCAGCCTCAGGGGTCAGCAGTGAGGGCGCAGCCTCAGGGGTCAGCAGTGAGGGCGCAGCCTCAGGGGTCAGCAGTGAGGGCAGCTCAGGGGTCAGCAGTGAGGGCGCAGCCTCAGGGGTCAGCAGTGAGGGGCTCAGGGGTCAGCAGTGAGGGCTGCAGGGGTCAGCAGTGAGGGCTGAGGGGTCAGCAGTGAGGGCTGAGGGGTCAGCAGTGAGGGCTAGGGGTCAGCAGTGAGGGCTGAGGGTGTCAGCAGTGAGGGCTGAGGGGTCAGCAGTGAGGGCTCAGGGGTCAGCAGTGAGGGCTCAGGGGTCAGCAGTGAGGGCTCAGGGGTCAGCAGTGAGGGCTCAGGGGTCAGCAGTGAGGGCTCAGGGGTCAGCAGTGAGGGCTCAGGGGTCAGCAGTGAGGGCTCAGGGGTCAGCAGTGAGGGCTCAGGGGTCAGCAGTGAGGGCTCAGGGGTCAGCAGTGAGGGCTCAGGGGTCAGCAGTGAGGGCTCAGGGGTCAGCAGTGAGGGCTCAGGGGTCAGCAGTGAGGGCTCAGGGGTCAGCAGTGAGGGCTCAGGGGTCAGCAGTGAGGGCTCAGGGGTCAGCAGTGAGGGCTCAGGGGTCAGCAGTGAGGGCTCAGGGGTCAGCAGTGAGGGCTCAGGGGTCAGCAGTGAGGGCTCAGGGGTCAGCAGTGAGGGCTCAGGGGTCAGCAGTGAGGGCTCAGGGGTCAGCAGTGAGGGCTCAGGTCAGCATGGGCTCAGGGTCAGCAGTGAGGGCTCAGGGGTCAGCAGTGAGGGCGCAGGGGTCAGCAGTGAGGGCGCAGGGGTCAGCAGTGAGGGCTCAAGGCAGGGTCAGCAGTGAGGGCCAGGGGTCAGCAGTGAGGCGGGTCAGCATGAGGGCGCGGGTCAGCAGTGAGGGCGCAGGGGTCAGCAGTGAGGGCGCAGGGGTCAGCAGTGAGGGCGCAGGCTCAGTGGTCAGCAGTGAGGGCTGGAGGGTGCAGAGCAGGGCTGGAGGGTGCAGAGCAGGGCTGGAGGGTGCAGAGCAGGGCTGGAGGGTGCAGAGCAGGGCTGGAGGGTGCAGAGCAGGGCTGGAGGGGGCAGAGGAGAGCGGAGGCAGGGTGGCGGAAGACTTACTGGGCTGTTGGCGGGCGGCGGGCAGCGGCAGTGCTGTTGGCGGTTCCGGAGCCCGGGGGCGGAGTGTGGGCGGGGCTAGCTGCGTGATGGAGGAGCGTCAGCCGGTCTGTGGAGAGAGCGGCAGGACTGGGAGCTGTGCCGGCGGAGGCCCCACACTCGTTCCGGGCCGGTTGGCGGATGTTGGTGGGCGGTGAGCTGCAGGGCTGTGGGCGGGATGTGGGCGGCCGCAGACGGGGCTCTGTGCAGGGCCGGTGGCGCCGCTCGTGGGTCTGGTGCTTCCGGTTCCGGTGTTGGACACAAGAGGGAGGCCATCACGGAAGCGGAAGCGGATTTTGGGCGGAAGTGGCCTTCGGGTTTTATATAATAGATAGACTAAATATTATAACTATATAGATATACAATAAATATAGAATATTCAAGTGAAAACTATAACATATATTAAACAGTATATGACTGAAATAATATAGTACGGTAAATAGACAGTGTTTGCAGAAATATTTTTAATGTACATTTATAGGCTTTGTTATATGCTTTGTACTATATATAAAGGAAGAAATCATAATTAAAAATGTACTGTGAAATGTATTAAATTTGGAATTAATAAGACTGGATGTTGCCAGATAATCAGCTGCACTGGCCTTTGTCTAAATGATCCAAAACAGAATTTAGTGTCTGTGCCAGAACTGCTCGGGTCTTAGCATTGTTCATGGTGAGGATTACATTTAGATAAAATGGTGAAATCCTGCATTTCTTAGCTGCCAATCAGTATGGCCGTGTGTCTCACCTTGTATATGTGCTGCTGGGCTTTGTGTTGAGACCACTCTGCTCTGCAGAACTTCTTGTTTTCCCCATTAGTGCTCCAATTGTGATTCAGTACTGTAAGTGCTAAATCTATGTTGAGTCGGTCGACAGGGTAGAAGGTACTCGGATATCGGGACGGGGATACTTCGGTGGGGGATCACGGCTAGTTGGTTCCCGGTTACGTGCCCTGGAATCTCAATGGCGGGGATGGAGGGGGATAAGGATGGGGGAATGGTAACGTGACGCCATCTGTGGTACCTGGCAATAGGGTAACCAGTGCTGCAGCTGGCTGCTGAGGTGATGTAAAAGCAGATTTGATAGTACAGCTCCCCACAGGTGGAGCTTTACCTCAGGGCAGCGGGGAGGGATGAGGGGAGTAGTAGTCCTCCCCTCCGGTGATGATGCTGTGGCCCTCCGGGCGCCAAATTAAATGAGGGCAGACACCACTTCAGCTCAAACGGTCCTTTACTTGCACCAGATGGAAACAGGTACACAGTACAGTCTGGGTTAACGGGTATAGTAACCGTGGGTTGTGAAGGTTTCCTCAGAGTCTGACAGTGATGCCCTCAATATGGCGCTCGTGGTATTGTTACACTCTCTCTCTCTCTTACCCTCTTGAGCCAAGTGTCTAGTCTACGGGGTCTGTTACCTAAAAGTCTTTTACTTGTCAGCGTCATGAACCCAGCTGCGGGACTGATGTTGGGCTACTTTAGGGGTGCTTCAGCTCCCTGTGTGTGTCGGGCCTCAGCTTGCAGGTCTGTAGTTAGGGATGAACCTTGCATCTAGCTACCTCGGCTCCGGTATGCCAGTGTTGACCCGGGTCCCCAGCTGGCTCCTATCAGGCCCGGATAAACCCCCTTCCAGAGTCTGGGTCGCCGCTCTCCAAAGAGGCACCCTCCTAATGCAGAGTCCCCTGTGTCTGCCTTGCTTGCTTTCCTCACAACAACTGTCTGACTGTTGTCACTCCCTGTCTCCCGCTCTCTAGGCTCCACCCCCCTGGGACATACTGAATGTCAGTCCCCTGTATTAAAGTGGCCTGTGTTGGGTGTTGGGGTGCAGACTCTGAAGATTACCCCACGTCCACGGTTACAGAGGCATCACATCTCTAATTAGGATGTAATACCTCCCTGTGGCGCCTTGCCATAGGGGCGTCACATACCCCCCTGGTTAAAAACACTCTTTCACGAGTGTCCTAACCAGACCAGGTTTGAGCTTAGTTCTTATTTTATTTTTATTACCATTTACCTGGGTAACTTTTTAAACACAAAAACAATACGATTACTTTTTGGTCTTCCCTTGCGGCAGGCGCTGTGCTTCAAATGTTGCAATAAACATTTTACTGTAAGTTCACATTGGCCCAACGGGGCCGGGTATTAAATCTCTGATTTTAAAGTTCAATCATAGAACAGTCCACATTTATGTGCATGAGGCTACTGTCCAAAGGCTGCAAGGTAAAAGGCACAATCTGCAAATGCCACAAGAAAATATACATTCCTTAACTATTTACAGTAGTACGGCATACCGGGTTAAGCTGGTCAGTCAACACTTCTGCTGACCCGGATCGCGTACCACCCTCGGAATCCTGCATGGCGTTCATATCTGATCTTGTCACCGCAATATAGGTCCCAATCCGGGTGTCCTTGAGGGAGATGTCATTCCACATCTCTCCTGGCAATGAAAACCTCAGAGTAAAGGCCTTCTTCCCGGGCAAAGCCGTACCCGGTTCTCAGGTTGAAGGTAGGGACAACTCCTTTCTTACGCTGATCAAGGGGCTGCGGTGGTTGGGTTCGGGCGCACATACGGGCCTGGCGGGTCTCTAGTTCGTTTGCCCACCAGGCTTCACATCACCTCTGTCGCTCAACCTCATCATTCGGGTTAGGTCGGGTGAACCAAGGACCGCCCACCGGTTGCCAGGAATGTTCGTTGTTAGCCAGGGATGGGACCACCCTCCTCTCTCCTGCTTCGATCTGTATTATTGGTGATTCAGCCCTCCATAGCTTGCGGGGCACCTCGGTACTACCGGTGGCTCCTTCCTCCAGGTTCCTCTCCGACATCGGTGGACTCGTCAGGGTTTCCCTCCTCTTCCACGGTCACGTCGGGCTCCTCCGGAAACTGGATGAGGTCTCCTTGCTCGGCAGCCTCCTCCTCGGTCACCACTGCAGGTTGGTCCACTAGTTCTGTGAGGGCGTGGCTCTCACCGGTTACTGGGTGCTCGGTTTGTGTTGCTACCGACACTCCCGGTTCCGTTCTGAGCCGGAGTTCTCTTGCTGCTCCGCCCGCCGGCATAATTTTAGGTATAACCCGGCACTTCAATGCTGGATAGTCCATTCGGTGGTCTCTTGGAGGCGAGTGCGCAGGTCCTGTAACGCTGCTCTCCATAAGGCAGTATCCTCTCCCTCAGTTTCAAGGGTGGCTACTCCCAGGACAGCGCAGTCGGCCACGATGTCTTCTTCAATTAATAGCATGAACGACTGGCATCTAACCTCAGAGTGAAGGTGCAAGCAGAAAAAAAAACATACTAATGAGAAAAAGGAGATATCCGCTGCAACACTGACACTAATTATGCACATTTGATGAGTGCAATGAGTGGCCAACCTGCACAGCTAATACAGGTTTAATGATAAAATGTATTATAGCAATCCCTGCTCTAGAATATAATGCAAATAGGAAGACTTAGCTTCAGCAGTGGTCACTGTGGAGTGCCCGGTGACTGACGCCAAGGTGCTTCCATCTCACCGGGTCCTAACACTATGACTAACATAGTTGTGCAATGTGAATGAGTTTATATGCCCTTATTTTTAATTGAAACAAGAAAAGTAAGTGTTGGACTCCAACAAGATGGAGACCTCAGCAGGCCCCTGGGCGGGGAAGGGGGAGGGAGGAGGGAGCTCAGTCCAAAAGGATACTTAAATTACAAAGCCTTCTTCAACCTCACGGATTAGTGCTCCAAACTTGGGGACTGCCACCTTTACCAGGCCGCGCACAGGTAATGGCTCCAGAGTCGCACCAGGTATGTCGTTCTGACTTCCGGCCGCTCCCTACTTAGTTTTTATAGTCCCGAGTTGGTGCGGTCTGGGTCTGGCCCACCCCCCTGGTTGTTAGGCGGCAATGAAGGCGGGGAGACATTTTGGCGCCTCTTGCATAGCCCTTCCCTGATGAGGGGCCGAGGCACGCCCCTAGGCCAGCACATTTTTCAGTCACATTTCACATTTTCAGGCCGCCATTTTGGGCCTACGCAGTGAAATAATGTTCAGTCAATAAAGTCCAATTTAAGGAGCACAATACCCGGTTTTACCGGGCACAAGATTCTGTTCGTGACGCCAGTTTGAGTCGGTCGACAGGGTAGGGGGTACTTGGATACCGGGACAGGGGGTTACTTCGGTGGGGGATCACAGCTGGTCAGTTCAATGGCCCTGGACCCTCAATGGCGGGGATGGAGGGGATAAAGATGGGATAATGGTAAAGTGACGCCACCTGTGGTACCTGGTAATAGGGTCATTAGCGCTGCGGCCGGCCGCTGAGGTGATGGAAAGGCAGCTTTGCTAGTACAGCTCCCCACAGGTGGAGCTTTACCTCAGGGCAGCGGAGAGGGATGAGGGGAGTAGTAGTCCTCACCTCAGGTGATGATGCTGTGGCCCTCCGGACGCCGAATTAAATGAGGACAGACACCACTTCAGCTCAAATGGTCCTTTACTTGCACCAGATGGAAACAGGTACACAGTACAGTCTGGGTTAACCGTGGGTTGTGAAGGCTTCCTCAGAGTCTGACAGTGATGCCCTCAATATGGCGCTCGTGGTCTTGTTACACTTTCTCTCTCTCTTACCCCTTTTGAGCCAAGTCTCTAGTCCAAAATTTAAATTTTTCTGGGAATATAACTTTTTGATATCAAGTGGATCATAATTAATAAGAAATAAAAATAATACTATGATATTTGGACCTTGACTTCGAAACACAAAAATAAAAAGAAAACAAAAAGAAAACAAAGATAAAGATTAATAATGGAACAAAAGGGAAAAATAATGTTTAAAATACAATTGTTTTTTTTGTATTATACCCTTATGGCCCCTTTACACGCAGCTACAGGTGACAGGTTTTCCAAAGGTAACTTACTGGTTGCAGTGAAATCATGGAGACATAGTTCTATCTTGGTGCTGTGTACAAATGGAATAATGTCTCCATGATTTCACTGCAACCAGTAAGTTACCTGTGGAAAACCTGTCACCTGTAGCTTCGTGTAAAGGGGCCATTATATGTATATGTATATATATATATATATACAAAAAGGAAGAGATATGTGTATATTTATTCTATTGTTCTCTTTTTTATCTTGGGAGGAACTGAGTAACACTAATGAGACTAAAGGCCACTTCACACACACAGATATCTGAGTCCAATATCTGAACAGATCTCTGGTTGCAGTGAAATCATGGACACATTGTACCATTTGTACACAGCCACAAAATGGAGCAATGTATCCATGATTTCACTGCAACCAGAGATCTGTTCAGATATTGGACTCAGATATCTGTGTGTGTGAAGTGGCCTTAAGGATACTGAAGACTTAGACATGTGTGATCAATATGATTAATTAGGAGGGATACACACACTATATAACCTCCAAATTTTATGTAATACTTCATATACCTGAGGAAGGCTATTTTATGACATATATAGCCGAAATGTGTTGTTTTATTTATGCTTTTGTGAATTTTATGACTTTTTATTACTGTGAAGCCAATTCAAAGAAATCTCCAAGAAAGAAAAAGGAGTCAGATTCCTTATCATAAGGTCAATCTCCTTGGCAGCGCTCAATCATCTGGATACCTTGATTATTTGCTAGTCCATGGGGTCTGTTACCTAAAAGTCTTTCACTTGTCGGCATCGTGAACCCAGCTGCGGGACTGATGTTGGGCTGCTCTAGGGATGCTTCGGTTCCCTGTGTGTGTCGGGCCCTCTGCTTGCCAGTTTGTAGTTAGGGATGAATCTTGCATCTAGCTAGCTCGGCTCTGGTATGCCGGTGTCGACCTGGGTCCCCAGCAGGCTCCTACCAGGCCTGGGTAAACCCCCTTCCAGAGTCTGGGTCGCCGCTCTCCAAAGAGTCACCCTCCTGATGCAGCCGCAGGGTCCCCTGTGTCTGCCTTGCCTTCTCTCCTCACACCAACTGTCTGACTGTGTTGTCACTTTCTGTCTCCTGCTCTCTCGGCTCCACCCCGTGGGACCTACTGAATGACAGTCCCCTGTAGTGGCCTATGTTGGGGTGCAGACTCTGAAGATTCCCCCACGTCCACAGTTACAGAGGCATCACATCTCTAATTAGGATGTAACACCTCCCTGTGGCGCCTTGCCATAGGGGCGCCACATATGCTCTCATGCTGCTCCTAGGGCAGCAGTGTGGATGCTTGTACATACTATACATAGGTAACACACAATTCATTGACATGCAAAGTTTGTTCTAAAATTAGAGAACGATAAGCCTCTGCGGCAGTAATAACCGGTCCCATCTACACAGAGCTGCCGTTTACTTGCTTCAGATATTTTTTGCTTATGGTGAAGTCTAAGAGAAGCAAATTCTTCTCCTGTTCTCAGTGGAACTGAAAAACTAAAGCTGCGTTCACAGTACAGTCGGAGGGTAATTGCATCACTGGTGCTTACTCTGGAAACTTGTTAATTAATGCTCAACATTAATTAAGTACAAACTCCACACTTGTATAACCTGCCATGGTGCAGCCCCTTGGCTCGGCAGCTCGGAGGAAATTGTTGTGAGTGGGCAAAAAGAAGGAGCAGCACAACCGCCCACAGTCTAATGACAAGTGACAATTGCAATTACTGATATTCTATTAGTAACCCTTTCGTGGCTTACTGTACCAGAGACATTACGGCTTACAGAAGCTGTACCTCACTAAGGTAGCATTCAGACAGCTGCTCTTACATATGTTGAATCAGTGTTTTTCACAGATACAGCACGTACCCATTATAAGTCAGGGGCATAACTGCAATAGGTGCAGAAGTTGCAATTGCACCTAGGCCCTGGAGCCTAGGGGGCCTGAAAAAGTCCCTTTGGCCTACAGAAAAAGACTATTACTAATAAAGATTTGCAGTAGTTTGGAGCCCCAATGGACCTTTCTCTTCGGGGCCCATGAGCTTCAAGTTATGCCACTTTTATAGCTGGTTTCAAGCCCTTATTTCTGGCCTCAGTGCTCACCTCCCTATGTTCTCTCCTAACCCCCTGTCTACACCTCTGGCACCGCTTTCCTTCCCCAGAACACGGTCCACTCCTGCTTTCCCCAACCTAACCATACCTAATGCTGCCAGACCTCAGTCCCCGCTAGCCTCACCTCTCATAATGTCCCGAATACTGTAGTCCCATGCTCCACCACCACCTCCCCTGTGCTCCTATTCACAACTGCTCCTCATCCATCTCCCTTCCCAACCCACGGTCATCACCAATGCCCTCCGCTGAACCCCCTCCCTCTCCAGCGCTCTCACTGGTGATCTGTCGGTCAAGGGAAGGAGGCAGTCAGCTCGGTATTCCAGCCCTCCAGAGCGCCTCTGGTTTTAGCGGCGAGGCATCGATCACCAGACCCCACAAGCGCCATGTTGGGCATGGCGCAGGGTTCCTCATGGCTCTGCCCCCGCTGCGGCTCCTTAGAACTGGCAAAGACGCAGAGGGCCCAGGAGCAGGAATTAACTACTCCCCTTCCGCCGAGTCAAGCTCCTCCCTCTTCATTGCATCACTTACGGGAAGTCACATGCGCAGCCAGCACAGTCCCTGGACGCCGCTGTAATGCCTACATGGGGGAACGACTCTCAGGAAGCTGGGAAAAGGTGTGTGACAGTCCGCGCCACCGGGTACCAAAGAAATCACCTGGGATGCAGGAAGTTATTTCAAGCTTTGTCTTTATTCTCCAACATGTTTCAGCGCTCCACCTGGCGCCTTCCTCAGGGATATCCCTGAGGAAGGCGCCAGGTGGAGCGCTGAAACATGTTGGAGAATAAAGACAAAGCTTGAAATAACTTCCTGCATCCCAGGTGATTTCTTTGGTACCCGGTGGCGCGGACTGTCACACACCTTTTCCCAGCTTCCTGAGAGTCTTCCCACGTGCGAGTGGTTGGTGGAGGTCCTGCAGCAGCCGGTATTGATTATATGCCTTCAAGCCAGTTGTGGGTCATCACAACTGGAATAGGTGAGTGGTTTTGACAATATACCTCTCATCTCTTAGTGTCTGAGTGATAGGGCACTATTGCGCCTCTTGTTCCCCCTTCCTATTTTATATTGGTACATGGGGGAACGGGGAGATGACAGATGACCAATTATACAGCTGCAGAATGCGCTGATCGGTCCAACCGACCAATGAACGTGCCCTCCAGCTAAGTCACATGTGTACCCATTCAGTAAATATAGAAGGTGCACCAATTACCTCTGACACCCGCACAACACCTCCACAAGCAATATCACCTAATAAACTTTATACACCACCCCCAGCCCCCACACACTTCCATAATATTAGTGCAAATCACAGCAAGGCTGCGCCTACTGCAGCCCACTATACTAACATCCCAACACTTCCCATCACTACCCAAAATGCACCAAATAACATCACCATCCCCGTTATCACACATGGGGGTTTCGCCTGGCGGCAGTATGATGAGGAGCTCTGTAGACGGCTGGCCCTGCACTCCCGATCTAGGCTTGGGAGTTAAAGCGACAGACTTTAGGTTACAACTTATGTTGTCACAGAAGCAGCCTCCCCTTTCCATCAATGATCACTAATTACTCCGCATCGGCAGGCCAACATTCAGTAGTCGTATGCAGACCTGGGGCCTGATGGCTATTTAACGAAGTGAGGCACTTGACATCTCCAGGAGGGTCAGCGGGCCCGTCATATTGGTAAATTATGCCGGCTGTAATATTTGGGCACATGCAAAATCGCCGAACTCTGCATGGTAAAGCGAACAGACATAGAACATTTAACCTGCTTCTTCCCTGGGATGGTATTGGTGTCAGTAATATTGGTAATTCATTCTGGTGGCAACATTTGGGTACATGCAAGATCGCAGAACTCTGCATGGTAATGAAAACAGACATAGAATGTTTAACCTGTTTCTTCCTCGAGGTGATATTGGTGTGGTCAGAGATAGTACCACAAGCCATGTGGCACTGAGCAAGAGATACAAATGCCAGAGAGAGATCAAGGAGGAAACTCAATGCACGGATGGAAAAATTTGTGAGGAGAAGATGTGGTATAGTGGTACGTCACCACCAACTGGAAGGAGATAACTTGGTATTACTAACAATGGCCGGAGTTCACTTCATGGTCGGTGGTCTTGACATACTGCTATCTGGCTTACAGGACGGAGTCAAACAGGACCTGATGCTGATGGGTGGGGGCCAGTGTCCTGTGTAGGTCATACATTTGATCCTCCATGACAGAAAATGTGGAGAAGAGCAAAGGTTACATAAGCCCTCATTGGCCTGCTCGCCTGTCTCCTGCATAAAGGGCCTTTGGCGATGAGCCCGTTATGACACTTCTAAGTGCCTTTCTCTGCTCATGAAAATTAATAAACTGTGAACCACCGGTTTCAACCCATCTAGGCCTTTCCGTGTTTTCATTACGGGAGTGGTGGGAGGGGGAAGGCACTGTTTGACACACCAGGGTCTCCACAGTATGGCAGGCACTGAACCAAATAAGAAACGTGCCTCTGACTGTGGAGCCCACCCTGCTACTGCTAGAGTAAAATACTGTGCAGTGCCTACTTTCCCCCTTTCACACCTCCCCAGGTGGATCATTAATTTAGTTGCCCAACTAGCCAATGGAATCAAAGGGGGAGGGGCGCCCAGCCACACCTGCAGGGGTTAAATTCAGGTACCAAGGGTCAGTGAATTTTTTCATTCCCTCCTGTAGCCCGCAGAAGCTTTTGTCCCACCCTACCTAACTCCCTCCCTTATATATTTGAAGTTGTTTTATATTGCCATAATGATTGTATGTTAAATGAATAAAAACAAAAACTTGGTTAACATTATTAAGTCAAAGTGGAAAATGTGGAGAAGGGCAAAGCTTACATAACTGCTCATTAGCTTGCTCACTTGTCTGGGCAGACAGGGCCTTCGGCAATGAGCAGTTATGAAGGTTTTAAGTTCCTCTCTCTACTCACAAAAATTAAGACACTGTGACCGACCTATTTCAGTCATCTAGGCCTGTCCGTGTTTTCATTACGGGAGTGGTGGGAGGGGGGAAGGCACTGTTTGAGATACGCGGGTCTCCTCTGTCGTATATGGCAGAGACTTTGTAATTTATTAGTTTTCCCATCCATCAACATTGCTTATAAAAGACTGATGGAAGAAACTGACACTCTGATCAAATATTGTTGAAAATTGGATGAAAAATACTGCTGACAATCAGAAAATGAGAAAAATCACTGACGTGTGAATGAGGCCTACGACTATGTTCACACACATGAGGTTTTTGCTGCAGTAAAACTTTAAGGGCCACTTTACACACACCAACTTATCTGTCCAACTCCTGACCAACTTACTGTTTGCAGTGAAATCATGGACACATTGCTCCATTTTGTGACTGTGTACAAATAGAACAATGTGTCCATGATTTCACTGCGACCAGCAAGTTGGTCAGGAGTTGGACAGATAAGTTGGTGTGTGTAACGTGGCCTTAAGGTATCTTTACACAACACGATATTGCCCGCAATATTGCAATATTGCCCAAAAGTCACATGTTCATCGCTGTTGCAGTTGATATCGCAAGTACGTCGTGCTGTGCAACTGAAGTGAACGGATTTGCCAGATAAGTTGCTTGAATGGAGTTGCCAGGTTTTTGAACATGTTCAAAAACCTGGCGATGTCGCTCAAGCGATCTGCTAGCATCGCTCTGTGTGACATGGCGATAGCGATGTAAACAGCGATTTCCCCTATTCACTAAATTGATAAGTATCGCTCACTGGGTTGTGCATAACACAGCGAGCGAAAGTTGCTTGCAAAATCAGAGGTGCGTCACCTACGATATCTCTACGTGTGACATCTCCAAAGCAATCTTGGCATAATGCCAAGAACGTGCGCACTCCCGTGATATTGCTGTCAACGTCGTGTCATGTAACGGTACCTTAAGGAATTCTAGTAAATCCAGATTTCTTAGTAGGCGAAAACCTGCATTTTTGCTGCGAGTGTTCTGCGTTTTTGCTGCGTTTTTGCTGTGTTTGGTTTGCTGCATTTTTTCTGCGTTTTTGCCTATAGATTGCTGCAAAAACACAGAAAATAGTTGACATGCTCATTCTTTACAAAACACAGCAAAACCTGTGCAGGTTTTAGTTTCTGCAAAGAAATTAACTCAATGTGTGTGGACAGCTTTTCCTGAATCACATAGGGCAGGGTCACACATACCATCAGTTTTTGGCTTAAATCCGTTTTTGGGAATATTTTGGACATTTTTTTTTCAAAATCCAAAAACGCATATGCGTTAATGCATGTGTCTGTGCAATTTTCAAAACAGCATGCGTTTTTGTGCAGCATCCCTCAAAAAACGCTACTAGCAGCGTTTTTGGGTGCAGTAAAAAAAGCATGCTTTTTTTAACATGGGGCTCTATGGGAGATGCATGCATTAATGCATGGTACATATAAACACCATGCGTTAACGCATGCATTTTTACATGCGTTTTTGGTGAAAAAATTACTAAGGCTGCCTTCACACCTTACAAATCCGGATCCGTTTTCCTAAGGGTGCCAATAGTGTCCCCTGAGGTCCTTGACGTTATTGGGAATTTTTTGGACTTAGGCTGCCTTCACACTTGCAGATGCCTCCGCAGCGTTTTGCGGAGGCATCTGCAAGCCTCTGCATGCAGACCGCAGCCCTATCCTTTATAATGGTCCGCACAGTGTCCGTGCGCTCCCAGTGCCCGCCATGAGTGATCTGTGCGCATGCGGAGGCATGCGCACAGATCACACACTCCCGTCCGCACCGGGAAAGCGACCAGTCGGACCATTATAAAGGATAGGGCTGCGGTCTGCATGCAGAGGCTTGCAGATGCCTCCGCAGAACGCTGCGGAGGCATCTGCAAGTGTGAAGGCAGCCTAAGTCCAAAAAATTCCCAAAAACGTCAAGGACCTCAGGGGACACTATTGGCACCCTTAGGAAAACGGATCCGGATTTGTAAGGGCTTAAAAAAGTGCATGGGCATGTGTGACCCTGACCTTAGACCAGCAAAGATTAGCATAAAACCACAGTAAAAACTGAGCTAAAAAATAAAGCAAAAACGCAGTGTGTGAATATAGCCTCCGGACTTGTGGCAAGCTGCGAGTGACCGCAAGGAGACCGCAGCTGCCCTTGTGCACATGATCTGCTTTCGGTGCAGAGCGTCTTCTCCCTGCATTCACCTAATGGGTATCTGTTTCGACTCCATAGCATGAAATTAACATGCTTCGGATGTGCAGAAGTCTAGGGAGAAGCATAGTGGGCACGACATTTCTAGAAATCCCATCCACTGTGCTGGTGTGGCGCCCCTGCGACCAGGTGGCCACAAAGGGAAGTAAAGCCAGATAAGGCAAGATGGTTGACAAAACACCCACACAGATGCACACACAGACCCTACGGTTAGGACTCTAGTTTTGGCAAGGGGTGGCAGGTGTTAAGAGTAGTGAGGGTGGAGCGTAGAGTAGCACTGACAAAGTGGGTGGAGAGACCAACACTAGAAAACTCGGGAACACACAGAGTCAGAACAGTAGGGACAGTAGAAGAAGAAAGTTCACCGAATAGGTTACATAATTATCAAAGTGAGAAATAAAAAAAAAAACCTTGTAGCATGGATGGACGCAGATGCTACAATCGCCCCCGTGCCAGGGTTGTAGGAGATTGAGCATCGCTGTTGGGAGACATGGGTTACCTCTAAGGGCCGCTTTACACACACCAACTTCTGAACAGATCTCTGGTTGCAGTGAAATCATGGACACATTGTTCGATTTTGTGGCTGTGTACAAATGTAACAATGTGTCCATGATTTCACTGCAACCAGAGATCTGTTCAGAAGTTGGTCACAGAAGTTGGTGTGTGTAAAGCGGCCCTTAGAGTGGCTGACAGCATTCTACTAAATGCAATGGATATTTGTAAGTGGCCAAATATGTTTTTTTTTTTCTCTTTGATAATTATGTAACCTATTCGGTGAACTCTCAATTTAGATGATACATATGGTCAAACGTATGGTTGGGTACTCGTAGGCGTGAGGGCCCGTGAAGGGGGCTACGAGCATATGCTATTTTGGTCCAAAATATCAAACTAACTCCTCACATTTTTTTTTTCCAAAAAATGTTTATTGCATTTTTTATCTTTCTGCAGCTTGAAGCTGGGCCCTCTAGGGGGCGTCAGTCACTTGTGGAGCATATTTTTGGTGCGGAACAGCCCGCCTTGTATAACAACTGGGTGTCATTAATAGGCTGTGCTCTCACACTATGTTTCACATTGCCTGGAGTGGCTGCCGCCCTGTGGTGACCTCGTCTCCAGTAAAGGTACCTTTACACGCCGCCACAGTGCCTAGCGACAGGTATCCACCGCACGTGCACGCGCATGTTTTTGACGGTTGATACCGATCGCCGATGCCGCATGTACATGCCGCCATTGCGTTGTCAACTGAAGGCAGGGCCGGCGTCAGCACCCGGCGTACCCGGGCAAATGCCGGGGCCCGACTACTTGGAGGGGGCCCACCGGGCCCCTGAGGGCTAGGGTCACACTTGTGTTGTGACCCTAGCCTGACGCAAGTATTGTCTGCTGCAGCGCAGAGCGTTTAACGCTATGCGCTACCAGCAACTGAGCCCATAGAAAGCCGATGTTTACTTTGACAACCAGTGGTTGTCAAGGAAAACGTTGGGTTTCTATGGGCTGCCTCCAGCGCATAGCATTAAACGCTATGCGCTGCAACATACAATACTTGCATAAGGCTAGGGTCACAATGCAAGTGTGACCCTAGCCTCAGGGGCCCCTGAGCACTGCCCCCACAGCAAGGGCCATATCCAGGGGGCAGCTGGGGGGCCATTTTCAGGCTCCTGCAGCATCGGAGTTCTCCCTCCTCCCCCCTCCACGGGAGCCGACAGAGCTGCACACTCTGTGCTAGTACGAGCGGATCCCTGCAGTCGAATCCTTCTTCTGCGCATGCGCCGCGGTAGTCGCGCGCTCGGCTCTAATTCCTTCTGCGCATGCGCGCGACTGCCGCGCGCTCGTGCTCGCGCCTCTAATTTAGTGCTCGCGCTGGAGGCTGGCTTCCCTGCGCGAGCTTCATTCACCGTGAAAGCTCGCCCCCCCCGACTTGCCGGTCTTCCCGCCTTGCTGTTCAAAACACTAGCGCTTCTACTGCATCAGGCTTCTCTATTGACTGGTATTGGGGGGCTGTGTATGGATGGATGGGGGTCTTACTAGGGGGGGGGCTGTGTATGGATGTATGGGGTCTTACTAGGGGGGGGGGCTGTGTATGTATGGATGGATGGGTGGTCTTACTAAGGGGGGGCTGTGTATGGATGGATGGGTGGTCTTACTAGGGGGGGGGCTGTGTGTGTATGGATGGATAGGGGTCTTACTAGGGGGGGGGGCTGTGTATGGATGGATGGGGGTCTTACTAGGAGGGGGCTGTATATGGATGGATAGGGGTCTTACTAGGGGGGGGGCTGTGTATGGATGGGTGGTCTTACTAGGGGGGGGCTGTGTATGGATGGGTGGTCTTACTAGGGGGGGCTGTGTATGGATGGATGGGGGTCTTACTAGGGGGGGGGCTGTGTATGGATGGATAGGGGTCTTACTAGGGGGGGGCTGTGTATGGATGGATGGGGTCTTACTAGGGGGGGGGGCTGTGTATGGATGGATAGGGGTCTTACTAGGGGGGGGGGCTGTGTATGGATGGATGGGGTCTTACTAGGGGGGGGGCTGTGGTATGTATGGATGGATGGGTGGTCTTACTAAGGGGGGCTGTGTATGGATGGATGGGTGGTCTTACTAGGGGGGGGCTGTGTGTGTATGGATGGATAGGGGTCTTACTAGGGGGGGGGCTGTGTATGGATGGATGGGGTCTTACTAGGGGGGGGGGCTGTGTATGGATGGATAGGGGTCTTACTAGGGGGGGGGCTGTGTATGGATGGATGGGGTCTTACTAAGGGGGGGGCTGTGTATGTATGGATGGATGGGTGGTCTTACTAGGGGGGGCTGTGTGTATGGATGGATGGGTGGTCTTACTAGGGGGGGGCTGTGTGTGTATGGATGGATAGGGGTCTTACTAGGGGGGGGCTGTGTATGGATGGATGGGGGTCTTACTAGGGGGGGGCTGTGTATGGATGGATAGGGGTCTTACTAGGGGGGGGCTGTGTATGGATGGGTGGTCTTACTAGGGGGGGGGCTGTGTATGGATGGGTGGGTCTTACTAGGGGGGGGCTGTGTATGGATGGATGGGGGTCTTACTAGGGGGGGGGCTGTGTATGGATGGATGGGTGGTCTTACTAAGGGGGGGCTGTGTATGGATGGATAGGGGTCTTACTAGGGGGGCTGTGTATGTATGGATGGATGGGTGGTCTTACTAGGGGGGGGCTGTGTATGGATGGATGGGGGTCTTACTAGGGGGGGGGCTGTGTATGGATGGATGGGTGGTCTTACTAAGGGGGGGCTGTGTATGGATGGATAGGGGTCTTACTAGGGGGGGCTGTGTATGTATGGATGGATGGGTGGTCTTACTAAGGGGGGGCTGTGTATGGATGGATGGGGGTCTTACTAGGGGGGGGGCTGCGTATGGATGGATAGGGGTCTTACTAGGGGGGGGCTGTGTATGGATGGATAGGGGTCTTACAAGGGGGGGGCTGTGTATGTATGGATGGATGGGTGGTCTTACTAAGGGGGGGCTGTGTATGGATGGATGGGTGGTCTTACTAGGGGGGCTGTGTATGGATGGATGTGTGGTCTTACTAGGGGGGCTGTGTATGGATGGATAGGGGTCTTACTAGGGGGGGGGGGCTGTGTATGGATGGATGGGGGTCTTACTGGGGGGGGCTGTGTATGGATAGATGGGGGTCTTACTAGGGGGGGGCTGTGTATGGATGGATGGGGGTGCTGTGTACGCATAGATGGGGGGGCTTACTGGGGGGGGCTGTGTACGCATAGATGGAGGGCTGTGTACGGATAGATGGGGGGCTGTGTACGCATAGATGGGGGGGCTGTGTACGCATAGATGGGGGGGGCTTACTGGGGGGGTCTGTATGGATAGATGGGGGGCTGTACGGATAGATGGGGGGGCTTACTGGGGGGGTCTGTATGGATAGATGGGGGGCTGTACGGATAGATGGGGGGGCTGTTTGCAGTAATGCCAACACACGTGCTGTAGTCAGTACTTCACCTCTGCTTCCGTCTACAACACTGAACCATTCGGGTTCTCCATTACATTTACTATCCAACTATTCTCACGGACTCACGACATCAGCGGCCTTTGTTTGTTGACCAGCACTGAGCGCGGTTCATAAGCTCCCTAAGGGCTCAAACAGACCGGCGGCTTGATTTCATGCATGAAGTCCCGCTCTGAACTTAGTACCTGAAAAGGAAGCTCGTACTTACCTGTCGGCGCCTCCCCCATAACTCGGCCTGTCCTGTCCTATTTCTAGAACTAATTCTAGAGAAAAAAAAAATGACGTGGGGCTCCGCCATATTTTTGGTCCAGCCAGGTACAACTAGGCAGCTGGGGGCTGGAATCCTCAGCATGGAAAGGCCCAAGCGTTCTGGGCCCCCATGCTGCGAATTGCAGCCCGCAGCCGCCCCAGAAAATGGCGCATTCATTGAAGCGCCATTTTCTGGCGCTGTACCCATGCTCTTCCAGTTGCCCTGGTGCCGGTGGCAAACTGGGTAATAAAGGGGTTAATGCCAGCTTTTTATTGGCAGCTGGCACTAAGCCCGAGATTCATAATATAGGGCCAATGTTAGACCCGCCATTAGGAATCTCTGGTAAATAGTCAGAAAATACACACATAGATTAATCTTTTTATTTGAAAAAAAACCACAAACAAAATTCGGACTCCATCTTTATTATAAAGATCCGACGTAGTCCATAACGAAGGTCCCACGACGCTCGATCGCCTCCGACGAAGTCCACAACGAAGGTCCCACGACGCTCGATCGCCTCCGACGTAGTCCACAACAAAGGTCCCACGACGCTCGATCGCCTCCGACGTAGTCCACAACGAAGGTCCCACGATGCTCGATCGCCTCTGCTCAATCCAGAGACTACAGCAAGGGATCAAGTGTCCTCTTCCTACTCTCGGGGGTCAGAGTTGTGGTGCACTGTATGACAATGATCTGTCATACAGTGCACCATGACTATGATTCCAGAGACTATAACTTAAAGAGGACACTTGATCCCTTGTTGCACCCATCATCCACGCACGCACACAACCACGCACGCACATCCAAGCACGCACATATTCACGCACGCACGCTGACATCCAAGCATGCTGACATCCACGCACGCACGCTGACATCCACACACGCATGCTGACATCCACACACGCACACATCCACGTACGCACACATCTTCGCACGCACACATCAACGCAAGCACATCCACGCACACTGACATCCACACACGCATGTTGACATCCACGCACGCACATCCATCCACATCCACACACACATCCACGCACGCACATCCACATCCACGCACACATCCACGTACGCACACATCTTCGCATGCACATTCACGCACGCACATCCAAGTACGCACATTCACATCCAAGCACGCACATCCATCCATTCACCATCCATCCACCCATTCATCCATACTTACCCACCGATGAGGAGGAGCCCCTGAGTAGAAGAGGGGCCACACGGAGACTGCAGAGGAGGCCGAAGGTGCGAGCCGGTGCACCGGCGTGTGCAGCCGCCGGACCGGAATAGGCTGGGGGGTGGGTACGAGCAGGGGGGAGGGGGCCTGCAGCTTGACCGGCGGGCGCATGAGCCCGCCGGCAGAAAAACTATAGAAGGAGGAGGGCGGGTGGATGGCGGGGACCGGTTATGGGGGGTGCAGGCCGGACACACGGGGGGGGGGCTGGACAGGACACAGGGGGGGCTGGACGGAGCGGGGACAGGACACAGGGAAAGCTGGATAATTGGATAATGGCCGGCGGGTGCGGGGGGACCCAGGGACAGCCACGGGAAAGCAGGAATCCCAAAATGATGGGATTTCCTGTTCTGCTGTCCCTGGGGCTGTTCCTGTGTGACATAATTTCCTCCACATACCCCTTGCCCCGCGCTGGAATGCGCATCGTCTGAATGGCGATGCGCAATTCCAGGGATTAAAATGGGGCCTATGGGAGAAGGCGCACGTAAAAAGGCAGAAAGAATGAACATGTTCATTCTTTTTACGTGCGCGCTTTCTCCCAAAAAGCGCGGTCGAAAAATTGCGCTGCGTGGGAACAGCAAAAGTGCAAGTGCATTCACTTTGCTGTGACACGCAGACGCATGTGCGCTTTGGGGGGAAATACCGTGCGCAAAAAAGCGCCGCAATACGCCCAGTGTGAACGCAGCCTTAGGGAGCTTATGAACCGCGCTCAGTGCTAGTCGACAAACAAAGGCCGCTGATGTCGTGAGTCCGTGAGAATAGTTGGGTAGTAAATGTAATAGGGAACCCGAATGGTTCAGTGTTGTAGACGGAAGCAGAGGTGAACAAAAAGTACTGACTACAGCACGTGTGTTGGCATCACTGCAAACAGCCCCCCCATCTATCCGTACAGCCCCCAGCTATCTATACAGACCACCCCAGTAAGCCCCCCCATCTATCGTACACAGCCCCCCCCCCAGTAAGACCCCCATCCATCCATAGCCCCCCCCTGTAAGACACACCCATCCATCCATACACAGCCCCCCTTAGTAAGACCACCCATCCATCCATACATACACAGCCCCCCCCTTGTAAGACCCCTATCCATCCATACACAGCCCCGCCCCTAGTAAGACCCTATCCATCCATACACAGCCCCCCCTAGTAAGACCCCATCCATCCATACACAGCCCCCCCTTAGTAAGACCACCCATCCATCCATACATACACAGCCCCCCTAGTAAGACCCCTATCCATCCATACACAGCCCCCCCTTAGTAAGACCACCCATCCATCCATACATACACAGCCCCCCCCTAGTAAGACCCCATCCATCCATACACAGCCCCCCCCCTAGTAAGACCACCCATCCATTACACAGCCCCCCCTAGTAAGACCACCCATCCATACACAGCCCCCCCCTAGTAAGACCACCCATCCATACACAGCCCCCCCTAGTAAGACCCCTATCCATCCATACACAGCCCCCTCCTAGTAAGACCCCTATCCATCCATACACACACAGCCCCCCCCTAGTAAGACCACCCATCCATCCATACACAGCCCCCCCTTAGTAAGACCACCCATCCATCCATACACAGCCCCCCCCCTAGTAAGACCCATCCATCCATACACAGCCCCCCCCCCCTAGTAAGACCC